>JAVQJG010105263.1:0-30387 GCA_036024015.1 Craterocephalus amniculus | reverse complement strand
TCAATAAGGATCAATATAAATTTGTGGAGAATCTTAAAGTCTACGGCAACTCTCTGCTTCTCCTTCCTGCTTTCTCTTTTGGTTTCGGCACTTCTGTGTCATTGCGAGCTTATCATGTATTGAAGGACTTTAAAAGTCCCATCCAGACTGTCTTCTTAAACCCAGAGTACCTTACAGATCTCATTGTCACCCTATTAGTTCATTTTTAATTCTCATCATCTTAGGCAGTGGCTCAGAGAAGCCAAAGGCTACTGATATGAGGTACTTTGTCTCATGGCCCTTGAGAGATGATTGAGGTCAGAGACCTGGTAGAGGTTACTTAAAAACATCTTTTGCAAGATCTGTTAAATTTTTTAATGGAACCCTTTTCCATCGCTTTATTTTAAATTGGATTGAAATAAAATGAATACCAAAATCTTTTTTAAATCAAAATAATGTAATGATGAAAAAATCTCTACTATTTAAAAAACTGACTCTGAGATATCAGTGGAAACAAGTCCAAGAGAATATTTGAGGAACAATTGTCATTGCAGAAACTGGTGTGAAACATTCAGAAATAAATTAAAGCAAACTAAAAACAAAGCAAAACCTAAATCTAAAAAAGAAAAAGCATTACTTTTGCAAAGGTATTAAAGATCTCTGGGGTCACTTGGATGGTCCTTTTCTTTTCCCCATCATAAGTAACCTTGGATCCCAGTGGAGTGTTTGCCTGAGAAATGATGGCCTTGTCCACACCATGGCACATGCTGCTCAGCTGATACCTGGCCGACCACAAAAACTTCATGAGCTGACTGAGCTATTAGCTTGTTGGAGAAAATGATTAATAATAATATCCTTACCTAAATGTCTGGCTCTCGTCAGGCCTCTGGAGATGATACCATTGATGGGGTTTCACATTACTGCTGCATGTATCGACAGAAAAGCAACCATCAAAAGGTTGGTAAATGTAAAGTAAAAAGGTCCTTTTGTCTCTGCAATTTGGCTTTTATTTTTGCATATAAAACATTTTCTTGTAAGGTTTCATTTTCCTTGGAAAGGAGTTACATCCTCTTCCTGGTATGATGTTTTATTATGTCTATAGGCTTTCTTCTTGTGTCATCAGAACTGCCCTCCCAAACCTTACCCCAGAAGCCCTTATGTATCTACATAAACCCAGGCAGACTTGCAGCTCATAATCTGCAGAGGGGTGTCAAAGTATCACATTAATTGTGAATGAATTAATTAATTTTAGTTTTAATATTGTCAGTTGAAGTACCAGACACTTGTTAAAAAATGGGTTAATTACCTAAATATCCTTCTGGGTCTGATTCCATATTGTTTAGATGTAATTGAATCATGAATACCCTTACTTATTAATAGTTAAGACTGCAACACATGGCCAGAGCTTACATACCCCTGTGCTGGGTCAGAGGGTATTTTAGTATAGGCCTAATCTTTGCGAGTTATATTATTCAAGGAACATATTTTATTCTTTTTGGATATGACAGTACAGCTGAGTTTGGAACTACCAAAATAAATCGAACATGAGCTTTTAAGCTTAAATTTTACATTTAACTGGTTCAGGAGTCATTTGCTTTATTTACTTAAGGACATTATATTTTCTTGTAACTGACTGGAAATTAAGATGACATTTGTAACTGTAAAAAGGTCAAATTTTTAAAATGTTAAACATTTTCTTCTGGTATAAATTTTAACAAATTTGGCACTGATACACTGATACCATTCTGTTTACTACTCTTCCCAACCAAAAAGCTCTACATTGGTTAGATTCAACAAGGTACACATGAATATGCTATCTGCATTACCATAACAGTGTGTGGGTATGCATCCACATTTTCTATTGGGTCTTATGTGTGTTTGTTTGGATAGAAAAAAAAGTCTTACCTGTTATTAACCGTGCTCCAGATGACAAAGGTCAGCAGTCCACCTAAATTCATCAAAAAGAATAGTAGTCTCCTCATACTTGTCCCCTCCAAGGTTTACAGTCAATAGGGCTAGTCTTTCGCCCCTCCTTCAGTTTTATCTCCTGTTACCTCATTAAAAATCCGGTCAAACCTGATTCACAATCCTATTTCCCTGGTCTTCTTTCCAATCCCCTGCATACATCTCACTGTTCTCTAATTTGATCTATCTGATCAATATTATTATATATATAAGTCAATTTATTGCAGTCATTTGTTGCGAACAACAAAAAAGGCTACAAGTGTACTCAGCTACAGGAGAATGTTGTTGAGAAACAGAGCATGTCTCTTCACAATTTACATACTGTGGCAGGTCATGGGAGGGCCTGGGCAGGGATTTTCCTGAGTGAAACCTATGTGCACTGACCGGTTGTGAAAAAGCCAGAGCAAATGATCAATCACAGGCACAGTGACAGGACCTGCACTGTCACAATACCAATAAACAGTTATTCATTTATTTCAATGTACTTGACACATGTCAGGTGTCCAGCATTTACACGTTCCATCGTTAATGTTGTGAACAGTGTTACAATAAAGTGGACACTGTTTTTTTTGTTTTTTTAAATGTTTGTTTTAGCCCAGCATTAAAATTAGCATAAACAGAAATACTAATTTGTGAAATAAATGCCATTTTTGGATCAAATGTATGAAATTTTGAAATTTACTTGGATTCATCTGTAACAGCAGCCATGAAATTCTGTCTTACATACTATTTATTTTACAAATTATGAATTGCAACTAAAAATCAAGTCTTAATTTGTGTACTGTAAGATTGCTAAGGGTTTTCTCAGTACTGTGGTTCAACAAGAAACCTGGCTGAACTTTTCAAAAATATATATTGTTACTATTAAAGGTAGGAGATTTTTTACATGTATATTCATTCATTTTGTGTTCCCTAACAGTGTGGATTTTGCTGTTTCTGTTTCCTGTGCATTTATATATTTGTTGAGTTTCTACAGTTCTTTACACTACAAGTCTTGACTTTTAACGCAGAGACGTGGGGAAGTTACTCCCTGGCAATATTGGCGGATTGAAT
This sequence comes from Craterocephalus amniculus, assembly GCA_036024015.1. Taxonomy (NCBI): domain Eukaryota; kingdom Metazoa; phylum Chordata; class Actinopteri; order Atheriniformes; family Atherinidae; genus Craterocephalus; species Craterocephalus amniculus. The sequence continues at coordinate 27,390 of JAVQJG010105263.1, read as the reverse complement.
CCCATTTCCCCAGCTATGTCGTTGTGATGAAAAGCTATCCTTGTGCTTAAGGTTTTTTATTATTGTTAATGGAGACTCCAGATGTTTAGCTGTCTGGTCCACAAAGTAACTGTGGAATAGTTCAAAGTAAGGCAAATGGGAGGAGTGTAAAAAGTGCTTTGAGCCTCTCACATACAAGCTTTAAGGAGTATAATCAACTATGTGGTCTGATGAAGAGATTAACTACTACAAACTCTTGAAGTGCAAATTGTTATTACAACATACTCTGCCCCAGGATATACAAGTTCCAAATAAATCAATGCATCATGTGATGCTCCAGTCATGAAACGAACATTGAGAACAAACTGTCCCCAAGAAGAAAAAGCTGGGTTCCCACTGAGTTCTTCAAGACAAATCTTGGCAGGTTTTGTGGTATTTAAAAGCTCAGAGATGCTAAATCAAGATAGAGATGTCTGGGGAAAAGCTGCCTGTTCAAACAAATGAATTCCTCACTGACACAAATAACCTCAGTTTGATAAATATTTATTCAGTTTAACTTCATTTTCCCTCTTATTATCTGTTTCTAAAAAAAAAATCATAGAAAAATATCCAACATGAATCTACAGCTGACTCACAAAGAGTTGTCAAGTTTGGTAATCTACAACACTAATGCTATTTTTCTTCATCAGAAATCCGTGACGTGAAAATGTCAGGATCAGAAGCAACAACCACTCAACACAATCGTTGCTGGATGCAAAACATTATAAGCAGCACTTTGCACCTGGACCGCATTCTTCACAGTCACACATCCGTACATGAGTCAGTTAAATCTTCATTCATCTTCAATCAGCACTTGTTTCCAAATTAATATTGTACCAATACATGTGTGTCACCACTTTGTGGCAGTAGTGTACTTATACCAGACCGGTCACTGTGGTTAGCAGTGACTCCTTTTCTCTTATTCAGTCCTTGGCTCTAAGCCTCACTTTGGTTCCTCTGTTGAGCACACCCCAGGCAAATGTCATGATTTGTCTATGAGTCAATGTTGACTTTAGTCTTTTCTTCCAGGCATCCATAAGGCAGCCATCGTTTTCCAGAACTATCACTCTCGTGTGATTTGAGTGAATAGCCTACTGCACATTTACTCTAAAAAAGATAAATTTTTCAGTGGTTACACGTTATTTGCTTTGTAACAAAAACATCAAAAGATTCTTTACATTCAGTGTGCTGGTGTTCTCTTGAAAGATTTTTCAGCCAGACAATCTTCATGTAAAGGAGGTATCTATTTTCCTTTAAAAATGCATTCATTCTGATCTAAAGGCTATCATTAGTAAATGATTAAGATAAGGCACTACGTGTCCTAACAAGGCACACCAGCTTAATGGAAATAATTGTCCAGACTCCAGCTGGAACATTTGTGGTAATAAATAGACTAGTGAACACAAAGTAAGACTTCTTACAGACCTCTGATGGTTGCATTTTGATCTCAGTGCAAGTTTTGTGACCCCCAATTGGCTAGCTGAATAAGGCAGATAGTTTGTGATGCCAAGTCTATTCCATTTAAAAGAATATTATATGTATGAGTTATTTGTTTAATCCTGAGACTACAGAGAAGGCACTTTGTTCCCTGTACCACCAAACTTAGTTTCGCCTGCTACACAGTTCTCCAGATGAAGCTTGAGCACCCCCTGGTTGTGCAGCTGCAGCAAGAGCTGGAACTCAGCTGGCATGGCGTGGAACTTCACTTTAGTTTGCCGGTTGTCATAATAGTGGTTTGTCAAGGCATGAAAGTCATGTGGATGGAAACCGAAAGGCCAGAATCCGTACAGATCGACGTGGGCACAAAGTTCAATCGCCAGACTAGCCATGATGATGCCAGTGCTGAGCCGCACTGATCTCAGGCCCTTAGAGCGCCAGAAACGCTCTAGACTCTGGAGGTATGCTGGGTTGAAGAAGACAGCTTGGGTGGGGCTTCTAAAGTCTTCAATGGTGTAGAAAGTCCTCAAAGACACAGGAGTGTTGTGGCCATAGGAGAAGGCAGGAATGAGCAGCATGGAGTTGCCATATTTACGGAGACTCTCCACAAATGGACGCCGACGTCCCATTAGTGACCCAAACCTGTGAGTAAACAGAAGATGTAAAGCATGAAGAATGCACATATATGACATAAAGAGACAAATACTGGGTCTATTTCTCACTTCTCTAAGAGGATGCTTGGGTTGGCTGTCACAAGATCGGTATGGTTGCCAACATCTTTCTCATAACCGTCTGATAAAGGAGGTAGATTACACCTAAACAGGACAAAAAAATGCGTATAGAATTCCAGCAAAGATGATGTGGGCTCATATTTTCTGAATTGGACATTTTTCTTACCTGATAACAAACTGGGTTGCATCAATCATTTTTCCACAGCTGCTATTGGCCAGGATCCCACCATTCCCAACAACAGCGCAGGTGTGCAGAGTTTTATTTGAAAAGGGATGCCCCTAAAATAAATACAGTTAAAATATTGTATTTGCATATTATTCTAGCTGATTTGCACAAATGAAATTCATTCATTCATTGCTTGAGTTTCCTCAGGTTTTTGTTAAGCGCTCTGCATTATCATTACAAAGTGGATTCTCATCCATGCACATGCCGTCAAATTTGAATCTGAGATAGAGCAGACATGTACTGCCTGTTCTGCTTCTGTCACGAAATACAGACTTCGGCTGGAAGCTGTCATGTTGAGTGAGCACATCCCTAAAAAATCAGATTCCTAAAATGAAATTTAGCCTTTTTACCCCATATGTCAGACCATCCAAGAGTGAATTTACCAGACTCACTGATGGTCCTCAGGGATGGGCAAAAAAACATCATAAAAGGGCAGTTCTCTTGTAAAGTTGGTGCCGAGCTCAATATTAGAACATTTGACTGCACATAGAGAGGTCTCCAGTTCAAATTCTCTGGACAAAATCTACTGTTAAACACACTGAAAATATAATAAGCACATTTTTGAGGACCACAATATTAAAGAAGACATTGAAAGAAATCTGTCAAAGTTGAGAAACCTTCACATAAAATAGAACTGAAACATCACCCCTCCCTCACCCTTTCAGCTACCCCAAGCTTGACCTATATCGTAGTTTTGAAGTTTCATAGAGAAGTAAGTCATTACTATACAGTCTCATCATCGACCTAAAGCAAGATAGAAACTACAAAAGAATTAAAAGAATGATACATCATCACGTTCCACCCCTACCCTTTCCTTTTTTCCTCAGAGCTTCTGAATTTGCATGGAGTTGAGCTGAGTGGAAGAAAGTTTGACTGCAGATCCCCATTACAATCTGGGTGGCCCCTACCCCTTACTGAAGCTAAATCTGTAACCCCTGCAGACAAATGTTACATCATGGCTTCATCCAGATGTTTAAAAGTGCAAAAGAAAACACTCAAACATTCAATTTTTTTTCTCAGCTACAACTATTTAATGCTACAGCTTTGTCTCTGATTAGAACAATTCATGTAGACACATAATTTTTAGTGTGAAATAGAAGAATGGCTTATTTTGTTTTCTGTAGTCAACCATCGCCAGTTCAAAATCTGGCATATTTATGTAACAGAGATTAATGTTTAGGGTAAAACCTCCTTCCATACATTTGATCATCTAGGATTGGTTTGACAAGACTCACAGAAGACCCTTATAAGCTTACCGAAAGAAACAAAACCATTCCAAACATTCCTTTAAGGGCATTAAACTGTAAACTGTAATTAAACTTTTTGTTTTTGTTTAGCAGCCTGTTGTCAAATGGTTAAAGTATTGTGAATATCTTTGCAAACTATAAAATTATACTATAGAATATGACCTCCTCGCTAAGGAGGAGAAGGAAACTTGTTATGTTCACAGATAAAACATATGACAAAGTACTGCACAGCAAATAACAAACCAAAAAAAAAAAAAACTAACGCGACTATGAAAGAAAAACGTACTTCCGTTCTTGTACCGTTCTTGAGAAGTGCATGTCAGGCTGTAGCTTTCAGAAAGTTTCAGAAAAGAAGAAGTGGTGCTTAGGTGTTTTTCTCACCTTCACTCATCTGCATATCCGTTACACGTCTAAATTGTGTCCACAGTTTTTGTAAAAGGAAACATTCATAGATAAAAACATAAGTTTAGATAGGGGGGGAGGGGGGTCCACACACAGAAAACCAACAAAAATGCGTGTTAGGTCAGAACTTAAACAACTACCAGCAAATGTAAAGAAAGAAAAACGAGCCAGATGGTAAAATAAAATTCATGTTGAAACCAATGAGGACTCAGGACTTAAGCAACACTGTTTTCCATAGAAAAATGGCTTTCATTGCTGGCCTTTGCTTTTCTTTCAAGTAGGAAATACTCTCCAGTTAAAACATTTTCAGAGTAGCCTTTGATTTAAACTTGGCTGTAAATGCCAGGTAAGTATAGGCAGTATTAGGAACAACTGTGGTAGTTAAAGCAGATCCACATTCATTAAGCTATTACTCATTGAGTCCATTTCCCAGCTTATTCATAATGTCTGACTGCCCATCCAAAAGCCCCCCCCCCCACCAGGGTCAAACATGGGTTCTCCCTTTTTCTCATATTGGCACACAGTTTTCTTGTTTACAAATACTGGGGAAGTCCAGAAACAAAACGTCAAAACATGCCGTGTTATGTTTGCTGAAGTGAAAGCATGTGACCGAAGACATGACTCCTTTCTAAACATGCGAGAATATTTCAGTTCCCTGTGGAATCTCATTTGAGCAACAATGAAGTGACAATACCAGCTGATGATTGTATAAAAATACATACATACTTTTGCAAAGGTGGAGAAAATCTCTGCCGTCACCTGGAGGGTCCTTTTCTTTTCCCCGTCGTAAACAAGCTTTGTTCCCACTGGAGTGTTGGCCTGGGTAATGATGGCTTTATCATAACCATGGCACTTGCTGCTCAGCTGAGACCTGAAGAACCACAAGGAGAGGCACATTATTTATACTTATACATTTAGTAGGTTTTTCTTTAATATAATGTTTTCTTTCAATTAAAAGGATGCTGAAAGCCATTTTGTTTGGTTCAGGTTTAATTTCTGGCACAGGAAGTTAAACCATTGTACAAGTTTCTCTACTATAACCTGTTTCTATTTCAGCCTGTCCTTCCTTGTCTGTGGTTGCTCTTCGGCATATCTGTAAAAACCAAACTCAATCACTGCTCTATCAGCTTTGACACTCCTAAGGTCATATTCATGATCACATACCAGTTTCAGGGTTGCCCCTGAGTAAAACATCTTGTTTCATTCATTCAGTGGCATGAGACCCATGAGACTTTTTGTCTCGTATGGAATGAACTGAATAAGCTGTTTTCGGCCCTGGGGATACACCACACCTCTGCATGCATATGCAACTGCTATTTGATCATATTTTTCCCAGAAAGAATAAAGAAGGACATTGTTACCTGAATTTTTGGTAAGTACCCTCTTCCTTCTTCCAGGTTTGAGAGTAGCGCTCTATTAGTTTCTTGATCTCCCTACAACACACATACACACATAAATCCCAAAATCCGAAAACGCTGTTTTGCCATTATCTATATGACTCAGTTTGGTGATGGCAAAACAAAGTGGTCAAGTGAGAAAATGGCACAGTTTGTTCTCACTTGTGGTCTTTGCAGTCTTTACAGGAGTCAGAGGGCTGAGGAGTGTCTTTCTTCCGAGGATTCAGTGGGTGAAGTTCCTTATCACTGTGGCACAAACAGGAAAAAAGATTTTTTTTTAAATCTGATGAATGAAGATAAAGAAAATCAGTATAGCTTTTAGAAGATAAGTTACATATGCTTATTTCTCTTAGTCAACATTTGCAGAGATGTTGAACATAAACTTGATGTGTCTTCTTTGAATAATCATTTCATTGCTTTTAATACCTGATGCAGCTTATAAGGGGATCCTACAGCTCAGTGCTTCAACATGTAAGTCTTTAAGACGGAACATTAAATGTAAATAAAGAATTAGCAATGCATTGTGTGCTAAGACGTTCATTTAACAGCTTCATCCAGCATCAATGAACGATGAGTGTGCACATTGGCATGAAGAGGCCTATGCTATTTGTGGTATTTGAGCAAACGTTTGCATGCCTCTGCTGTACGTCTTTCTGGTTCTTCTGCCTGTTTAAAAAGGAAGAGGAACCTCTGATGTAAACCTAATACGGTAGTAATGTACATAATTATGTAAAGCACAGCTATGACAGCAGAGTTTGAAACTTTTGTTTTAGCTAGAAAACGTGCTTGTTCCAGATTACATTTCCAAAGCTGATGTCTTTATTCCTGTCATTCTTTATATTGAAGCGGCCGCCAATTAGTTTGACAATGATCTGGAAAATAACTAACGACTGTTTATCTTGCTTTTAGATGGAGTAAAAACTGAACATCTGGAGCTTATGAATCTGTCCTTAAAAAGTACACTGAACATGTTCTGTGCATCTTTTACACAAATTAATGGCTAAAAACTATCAGATGTGTTAATACATGTGGGAAATGGTCTTTTCCCTCTAAACAAACATTAAATCATCAGCTTTTTTTGCCATAGTACGACACAGATTGCAGAAAAGAAGTGTTGCTCTAGGTCCTCCCTTGTATCATCTGCTGGATCAGTATATTGTTCCTCTGGTTCTTTAGCTTTTCATGGACTTGTTTAGCAAACAAAACAAACTATCCACCAAGGTGTGTTTGTGTTCCTGGTGGCGGAAAGATAACTTACTTCTTTTCCAAAATTAATGAGATGAAAGTGATCAGGAAGATCCCCAAAAAGACGAGGATGATCAGCAAAAAGAAGAATCGTCTCAAGAGCTGTCCCCTCATACCTCTCTCCTCCTGCTAACTTCTCCCGTTAGCCCCCCTCACCTTCTGTCTCCCTTTCTCCCTCTTTCACAACCTTCGGTCTTTATCGACTGTCTGTCACGTTGGCAATGATTTCAGTTTTCCTCCCCCTCCTCATACGACTCTCTCTGAACACACACACACACACACACTCCCACTCAAGAGTGTTAATCTTTTGCTTCTCTTCTTTCTTCTGTTTTCCTTGACCTCTCTTCCCCTTCTCGCCCTTTTCCCGTCTGTCTGGTTCGACTCAGGGTTACTGTCCCCGCCTGGAGGAATGAGTTACATTCTCAGTCATTTTTTCCTGCTTTCTTGTTCAGACAAGTCTTCAGCCTCTCTGCACCTTTACTTTGAGCTTCCTCCCGTGTTATTCGAGTCCAGACCGCATGAGTTGAGGCTGCTGCCTCGTTGCGCCACATCCTGAATTAATCCTTGTCATGTCTCTTTGGCCCGGCCGCCTTCTTTCTTCTGTCTCTTTTTTTTCTCATGTGCTCAGGCAAACTCACAGCCCTACTTTCAGCCCGTAGTCCAACAGCTAGAGCTCTTTCTGCTCTCCGACCCCTTCCCAGAGCCCCAGCCTTCGCTCTCTGCTTTCCCCTCCCTCCCCCAGTTGTCCTCCGCCCCCATCTCCTAAACCCCTCTCTGCTTTGCACAAAAAGGAGGCAGTAACATGAGTGCCCAGTACTGAATTAGCCCTGTTTGTTTCTTCACCAGTGTGTGTATGTGTGTGTCAGGATACATGTCCAAGCCAATGAGAAACTGAGGCTTTCTGTCCAGCAAGAGAGAGACTGAATACCCCAAAAAAACAGCCTCTTTCAGACCAGTGTCAAACTTTGCCAGCTGACTTTAGTGATAATAACTGTTTTTCTGTGTGAAGGCGACAGGGGTAACAGGGGGCCTGTTTTTTTTATTAAGCGTATCAACTCACTGCTTTTACCACAAAACAGCTTATAAATGAGAAAGAAAGACAGATAAGTAACAGTTGTTGCTGTTATTTAAGGGTTCTGTGTAACCAGCGCTCTGCTGGAAGTGGAAAGGAGTCTCAGAGGTCAAGCTGAAGGAGGATCATCTCCTGAGGGAAAACTCTGCAACATATGGGTTGCATTTAACAATAAATTCCCACAAATTGACAGACACTCCCAGGCTACCTTATCTATCTCCACTGCCTTCAGCTTTAGTTGGTCAACTCCCCTTCCCAGACATGGGAGACTATGGAAAGTTTTAGAGTTGGCAGAAAAGTTCCTGAGAATGTTTGAAGCTGTGGCCAGATGGAAGAAAATAAAAAGCAGCCAATAAGGTAGTAGCAACAGATAAATACGGGAGCTATTCAGCTACATTTAATCTGCTTTTTGCAACAAACAAAAACACAATGACTCCTTTAAACACTCCAGTGAGCTCCTGGGATACATGTTTTTGTGACTGTTGCCAAAGTAAATCTTTAGGATTTAAGACTTCAGTCTCAGCAAAAAAAAACTCCAAGACCTGAAAGAAGCGCATTCTCAGGGGACGACAAGGACAAATCATTCAAGAGACAACAAAGACAGGAAGGCCTCTGGGGGAAATGACACTTTTGCGTTACCTTTCATTCATCACGAGACAGCAGCAAGAATGTGGAGATAAATGGGAGAAAATTGGTTTTCTCCTGCGAGGAAATTCCTTGATAATAACATAGTTACGGGCAAAGGGAGTGACTAATACACAAAAAATAATAAAGAATAACAAACACCTTGCTTCTCTGGCAAGCTACTTGACCAAATAACCAGACCCAGCATCTGGATTCCCCCCTTTACAAGCTGCACTGCTGCCTCCCACACGCAGCACTCAGTCATTAGCTTATTAAACACAGTGCCATTTCCATCCCAAGACCCCATTAGCTGTGTAACCACATTAAAGCCAAAGAAGTCATTTCTCAAGATGACATGCATAATCTTGTAAAACAGGAAACTTCTCAGTGTGCAACTCTTGTGCCTGGAGAGAGGCCTCTGTCTCTCAGGTGATGGAGCTGTGCCCACACTGTTATCAGTGATGGATGTTTGTGTGGTTAAGATTTCCGTAATAAATCTGTTATTGAAAAGAATCAATGCAAAGTAGATGAAAACATCAGCCGTTTTCTCCCTTTGCTTTAATTCTTTTTAACAACTTTTAGTTTGTTAAAAGGGAGTTTTTTTGATTGGATCCCAATGAATTGGCTTGAATTTATTTGTCTTTAAAGTGCCCTGAGTGTGAATCGGTGCTGTACTAATGATGCTGAACAGAATTGAATTTGTTTGTGACTGTGAAGCTGAAACTGATAAGTTGGATAAAGACAATTCAGTAAGTGTGTTTACTGTGCATGCACAAAGGTGCACAATTTTTAAGATGTTTGTAGGATCTCGTCACATTCCAAATATGGAGTTTAAAGAGATCATGAAAAAAAAACTGTTTTATATCCCTTTTATATATGATTTACCAGCAAAGAACGAGTGAAATAAAAATATAGTTTACTATAAATCTGATACTGCTGTGGAAGGAAACAATGTCATTTATGTCATCTGAGGCAAACAACTGATGCATGTGTAAGTGTGCGTGCATGTGGCACTTGACAGGAAGTCTGAAAGCAGCATGCCGGGTGGCAGGCAGCAACAGAGATGACTGCTTTTAGGCAGTAGTGGGAGGAAAGAACAGCTTCTACAAAGCAACACAATGTAACATTAGAGGAACAGAAGTTTCCCTCTTAGCCACTGCATTCATGAAAAAGCAGGTAATGATCTGCTGTAGTTCGGTATTTCTGATCATGTAATGAATGTAAGAGGTTTGAATCTGACTTGTCTTCCCCCTGTAAAAAAAAATAAAAAAATCCCCATGCAGGTTCCTCTTCCCTTCCTGTGAGACTGTTGTAATGGCGGCACTATGCATATACCAAGAAACTAAAATAAATTCGCACTTCCTGTCATTATCTCTTGTGTCTGTTTTACCACAAGACTCAAGTCCTGTCATTAGGATGTGTGCTTATTTCCTCATGCGTTCTGACGCAGCCCTGTTGCATTTCCTTGCATAACTTAAAGACCTAGCATGACCCCCACAATCAAACAACTTTACTGTCAGCAATATACCAACAGATATATCTAAATCTTCATCATGATTTCCAGTCCAAGTCAACTCATAGTAGTCTATGTTAAAAAGCAGATTGCTTTTATCTGAGTATTTCTTGAGTAAAAATGACCCAGAAACATTATCTTTACTGCTGGGATTCAAGTTGAATAAGCTCCCATTTATGAGGAAATCAGTTGAAGATCTTTAGAAATTGAAATGACCACATAAAACGTTAAAACAAGTAACGATAATGCAGTTTATAAGATGGGAATTTTTGACTGGGAGCACAAAATTGTTTAGCATGAAATGAACTGAGCCTTACCGTAGCAACTAAAGGGCTCGATCTGCATAATGAAATGTGTGTATACACAGCACTTCCATGTTTTTCTGACAAGCAGAACTGACATGTGGATGTATTTCAGACTCAGACAAGGTGTCAACTTACTTGGGATAGTGTTTGGTGAAATTCCACACACCAGGGTAAGCATGGCGTCAGTGAGAAATGTTATCACACTGATTGCACTTGTTCATACTGCCATTCTTGCCAAGAGGACGATGCTGCCACTAAACTTGTGCTGCTTTATTTTCACAACTGGATATTAGAATAGCATACAGCACCACCACATGCCGGAAAACATGCAGAATGTAGGAAATGCAGCGGTTTCACTTGTAGGTGGTTAAGAAAGAATTATGAATATCCTTTCAATTGTTGTATTTTTGGGAATGTATAATACAAAGTTTTATCCTGCAAAACTGAAGCTGCTCTGGATGGGGGTGGTCTGGCTGTGAACTGGGGTGTTGCCAACAGAGTGCCCATCCCAAACTCAGTAAAAAAAAAAAAAACACAGCACCCCAGTGATAAACTGACGTTATCAGAGCAAAAACAAAAAGGAAATGACATCATTGTCCATTTGAAGCTTACATGTGCTCATTTGGTTTTCCTGGTCTGCTGTCAACCAAAATATGGATTGTATTACCTACATTTGCTATGATAGTATGTGGTTCTAAGCCTTAATATGTTGTTATCAGATGCCCAAAATGACCAAGTTAAACAAAGGAAGGCGAGGGAGGAGGGGTGGTAAAGAGTCCTTCATGGATAGGGAAGTGCCAGAAAACAAAGAAACAAAAAAACTTTTAAATGAGGAAGGATGACAGTACTTTTTAAAAAAAAGGAAGAAAAAACTTTCAACATTCAAATCTGTGGTTATGTTTATTTTTTTCCCCACCTGATGAGACGTCCTTTGCTGCAGATCACGAGCTCTGTGGCATCTGGATCAGTTTATAGAATAATTTAGGGATTTTCTCCAGCTGTGGGCTCTTAAATGGTGAAGTCTGTGCACCTTGCTTATGACCACTGTGACCGGTGAATGGCTCCATAGGGAGATGTGATGAAAGATTCAGACCTAAGGGGGGCAGTAATGAGGTCATGTGGCTGGGGAACAGCTGATCCCTCTGCATTCCACAGCTGCTTACCATGAGACCTGCATGGTACCCTCGTGCTCGTGTGAACTACTGCCACCCTGAACGTCTCATGCTGTGTGAAAGCATACGAACGTGAATCACCTGTTTTCCTGCAGGTACACCTCTGCAGTTACATCTCTGAGATACCAGAGCTGAACCTGATATCTCAGCTGCTTTTCATGTGTCCAGAGCGAACAACGTCAGGGGTTGGATGACCTTTTAATCAGGATAGCAGATGCTCCAGTTAAACAAATACCAACTAATATAAAAGAATGATGTTGAAAAGAGAGTGACCTCTAGATTTTCCATTTCAAAAGACAGTAAAAGACCTTGAAATGACAAAAAAAGTGTCTGTCAACATGATCAGTTTTTGTAAACAACTGATAAATGGAAATGTTTTTTAAAGGCTGATGACTAACACGGCCACACAGGTCAGACTTCTCCCTGTAGCTACATCCACTACCTTGCAGAAAACCTAAGTTTAAAAAGGCGTAGTCTAAAAAAATCTCTAAATATTTTTTACAATTGATATTGATAAAACTGAGTTTATTTATGAGAATAGTTCAGAATTGTTACGCTGTGCTTTGAGGCGACTTACTGGAGGAAACAGCAGGGCCCGGTTAAGTTCACAGGATTATCATTCCTCATTAAGCAGGAAATGGAATTATGGTTGGCATATAAACAAATCATTTGAATGATGGAAAACAAGTTTAGTGGAAAACAAACCACACATTACTGCACTATGGGACAACCTTGTTTTTCATTTAATCCCAAGGATTTTATGTGGTGCAGAAACATCTGAGCAACTCAAAGAAAAATTGCCGGCTTAATTTAATTTAGTTTGCATTAATTTTTAATCTGACTCAGTCACTGCGGGAAAATCTTTTACTCAAATGAACAGATTATAAGCTGTCTAAACACATTTTCAGGATGCCATGACATTAAACTTTATGAAGTGTATTTTTTTGTATTATGAAAAACTGGAAACTATGCCTGGAATCTCTTTCAGTCTTGGTTTATAGTAACAGTTTTGGTAAGCACATAAGTACTTGATTACTTTTTCTGCCTTCCAAATACCTTTTTAAAAGTAAGCCCATATTTTTGGTTCATTGTGCAGAACTTCACGAACTGTTGGATCAATTTAATAAGAATCAGGTCAGTTTAACGAAGGATGTAAAAACCTGTGGGACTGTGGCCTCATTACCTTTTCATTGTTTACCTCTTACCAGCCTCCTGAGAGAATTATTTATGATGTTCAGTTGCCAATATCTCTCATAAGCCAAAACTGCATCACTGCAAAAATACCTTTTCACAATTTCACTCCATTACACAACTAGGATGAATTAATATTCTGCTCTAAACTTTCTGCTGACGTACGTCACACAAAAGGATCACGAAGGAGACTTTCAGTGTCTTTATGTACACTTTTATTGTCGGCACTTGACAGGTGGCAGTCAGGCAGAACACAAAGAGCCAAATTACTTCTTGGTCTCCTCCTCTTTGGACAAGTTCTTGATGATCTCCTCCTTCTTGGCCTGGAGACGCTCCTCTCTGCGCTTGCGGGCCTCCTTCGTCTTGGTACGACGAGCCTCAGCCTGGTCACTGGACAACAAGACGAGAGAAGGATGTGTTCACACGTCAAGAAATCATGGATAACACGTCTGTTTCTAAACTGTGGATGCGCAAGTAAATATCAATACAAACTATTTAAAAAGCTTGTCCAATGAGATTGTTTCCTGACTGGATCCTTTAATATTTCTAATGACCAACACAATTTACAGTGCACCATGATAGTAAGAACCATGAATAATGTGGTCTGAATACAGGTGTTACACCTCCAAATGGAAAAGTCTGAGTCACAAATTCAGAGAGGAATACTTACGCCAGGAGCTTCTTGCGGGCTTTGTCAGCCTTCAGCTTGTGGATGTGCTCCATAAGGATGCGCTTATTCTTGAACACATTACCCTTGGCTCTCAGATAGAGGCTGTGGTACCTGAAGAAGTAGCAAAGACAATAAATTTAATAACTGATCAAGCGATCACTTTTTAAAAGGTACTGAGACAAACTTCATTCCTATGGTATCTGTTCTTAGTTGTAGAAAAAAAACTCAAACAAATAAAACTCGCTTTTTTAGTGTACGAATCGCCCTTTGAAATAAAACCGCAACCTACATGTGCCTGTCGATCTTCTTGGACTCCCTGTAGCGACGCAGAAGTCTGCGCAGGATCCTCATGCGACGCATCCAAGACAGCTTCTCTGGCATACGGGCGTTGGCTGTACCCTTTCTCTTACCTGGATACAGAGATTAAGAAAATATATCAATAAACACAGAAAGAAGTGCTGATTTCAGGGTAATCCTGGCATTCAAACGGTTCTATACTGACAAAAAACATCTTTCACAAGCTCATGTCTCAACATACCGACTCCCATGTGTCTTCCCTTGCGGCGTGCAAGTGTGTTCTTGCGGCAGCGGGCCCTGGAGTGGACCGTAACAGGTTTGCGAATGATGAGACCATCCTTTACCAGTTTACGGATCTGCTGGCCTGAAAACATCAAGTGTCAAGTTACTCAACAGGTTGCATCAGTCAGAGAACAAGAACACCAAAGAATAATACACAATCTGTATAAATAAGTCAACAAGGAGAGTTCGTTCACCTACAGCACGCCAAAAGGTGGTGATTTGGTCAAGAACCTCTTTGCCTAGATTTTCAATATGCTAGATAACAAAAGGCTAAACCTGTAAATCAATCAATTACTGAAATAAGAGCATAAACCATATTTAATCTACAGCATAATAACTTTTTAATGGGGATATCTTCCTCAGCTGGTCGTGTATCACGTGTTTGAATAGCTGTGGTGAATCCTTTACTGTTCAACAAAATAGCCATGGATAATTTTACATGTGTCTTATAAAGAACCAAGTTATAAGCCATGCAATGCTTACGGGAGTTAGCGTTAGCGATCTCATTGGTCTCGTTGGGGTCCAGCCAGACCTTTTTCTTCCCGCAGCGCAGGACGCTGGAGGCAAGCCTCTTCTGGAGCCTGAGCATGCTGCAGGACACAAGGACAACATCCTTCCATTAATAGGGCTGCAAGTTTGGTGGTTTTTTATTTTATAATGAACTGAAATCACAATGCTTTAACATAATCTCAGTTAGGTGGTCGTTAGCCTTTCAGCTAATAGCCAACGAGCCGGCAGCTGCCAACATGGCCTCGCCGTCAGCTACATCGTGTTACTCATAATCACGTTAAAATGTGAGATGTGGGGTTTGGAGTGGCAAAAATATTGTGAATAACCATAAAGAATGAATTCTGGCGTCTTTATAAATAATATAAAATTTCTATGTATGTATTTAAACCGTTGAATTGTGGCTTTTCTTGAGCCATTAACAATGCTCCTACCTCATGGCTGCTACTTCAGTATGAAAAGGAAGGCTAGAGAGACGGAGCGGAAGCTACCATTTTACAGGAGAGTCCATCTGTATCATGGAACAACTCGGTGGAAATACTTACCATTATCTTCTATTACTGTGAAACATTTTTTAAAGTTCTGTTACTTATTCATGTTTTAAATTGCAATAATTAATAATAGGACTGAAAGAAAGCAAACATGAGCATGTTTTTTAAGGTTAATTTTGATAACTCCCCCTAAAGAACTAATGGTAAAAACCAACACCTTAACAATGCATTGTGGGTAAAATAGTAGCCTAATGAACTCTGCTGTTTTACCACACGAGGGCGGTGTTGACCACATTAACATCATACTGTATCAATCATCGATTCTGTATCAGTACAATATTTCTCAGACTGTTTTCAGGTTATTTTTATTTGTTTAATCTATTAAAATCCAAAAGGTTTCATGCAACTGGCTCTTGTACAAAGCTTATTTGCTTGAAGCTTTAAAACGTGTAGCGGCTCTAAACATCCAATAAAACGGGCTCAACATGATGTATATGAGAGGATAAATGTGAATGAAATAGTTCAAATAATATGGTGCAATGAATTATTTAAAAAGTATGTAAACAATAATAGAAAAGAGTAATTATTTAAAATGTGTTTTTTATCTGTTTTTCTTAACACTGGTTAGTTGATAATAATTTGGGTGACCTATAATCTGCATTCATATAAGAATGTTTCATGCCTCTAGCTTGAAAAACATCAAGCTAAATTATCCTCATACAGTCTGAGCAGTAAGAGGTGGACTGTTATGAAAAGTGATGTACTTTTAAAGATGTAAACAAAATAACTTGGCAAACTTATTCAAGTGCATGGTATCAAAACTAAAAATGTCCAATACAAGATAATGTCTAAAACATATTGCTCTACAAGAGAAAAAAAATGGGTGGGTGAACAGCTCAGAATATATAAAGAGATTTAAAAAAACTTTGCCTTTGCATCTTTGAGTGGCCACTACTGAGAGAGGAACAGTGGAAGTGGTGTGTTGGTGTAGTGGGTGGGTACTTATGAAGACTCTTGTAAAAACAGCCAACTGGTGAGTTACCATTTGACCAGCTACTTGTTAAGGTTGGTGTTTTTGCACCCTTAACCCTCTGAAGCAGGAGTCCATCACCATAGCAATACGGCGTGGGTGCATGAAGACCACTTGTGTGGCTTCTTCACGGCTGGTAACCAAGAATACCAAATGAAATCATCAAGACCTGGAAAAGCATTCAACAGCTTCAACTTTAGTCACTGCAGAGGAATGTGTCATCCAGCAGGACAGCAGCACTGTAAAGGACATAGAGAGGCTAAAATGCATGCTGACCTGTTGTCTTTTGGTGAGTTTCCCGTGATTCTGGAAACGCTTTTTGAAGCTCTGCTTAGATAAATATATTTCTGTCACTCCTCTGGTTTCATCATCTATCTAATACAATAGAAAAGACTTTAAATGTGTAACAAAGTGCACTTCAAGGTTTGCCTGTGCAGCAAACCATAAATTTCTTGCCAGAATAGATTGTGAAGAAATTTCTGCAAAATCACAATGCAGAATCTGGTGCCCAAAACCAGCTAAATTAGAGCCAATTTCTCCAACATGGGATCAGTCTTTTAGTTAAATGAGTGCATATAAATGTGCAATAGTTTAATGTTATTAGCTACAGCTGAGTTCACTTTTCACTAGTTAAACTCATTCATTTTACATATGTGCTCATCTTTATTTTTGTGCTGCTTATTCTAACATTTTGCTGTGATCTGCCCCATTCACTTTTTTATAGATTAAATACAAGATCAAGACTGTAAATAAGACTGCAAATGTCCAAGCTCCAAGCGGAGCTATGCCTTACCTATGATAACATTTTCATCCATGTCTCAGTAGATGTGAAAAATCCCCTGCCCTTCAAAAGATGCATTAAATGACTACAATGACATGGCCTACATTTTACTAAATTACTCAATTGTTCAGAAGACATTGATCATTCAGTGTGACCATCAGGGAAAAATTCTTTGTATGAGGTCATTTCTTAGGATCAGCCACTCAAAACTTCAAAGAAGGCCGGAATGAATTGGGTCGGAGGGTTTTTCTGGTTCCATTTTACTGAGTGATTTAATGCTGGATTGACATTTCATTGTCATGAAATATGAAGTAATTATTTAACAACACCAAAAGTGAAACAGTAAAAGTATAGAAACAAGCAACATAAAAGATAAATGATGGGGACTTTATGCTCAATCAGTGCCTGCAGTTGTGAAGATGAGCATCAGCAAAGACCAGAGGTATCCTTGTACACTGAAGACAATCATCTCTGACTCATTACGCTCACCTTGGGCAGAGAAATGAAAAGTGAGCAATCTGAGAATAAGTGAAATGCGTTTCTCCTGCTGCACATCAGGCTTGATTTTTTTTCTAATGGTGTATGTTGACCAGGTGCAGCTGCAGGAGAGCTGCATGGACTCACAGAAACACAACTACTATCAGTATACTCTATGATGATGAATCACTGCTTCACAAAAGAGAGGAAAACTTTGTATGATGCTTCCTCCCACAAGTTCACCGGAAAAATAAGCTGCAGCAGCAGAGGAGGACCTTGTGGGTGCTGAGTCCAACGCCATCAACTCCGTTAGCAACGTCACACACAGTGCATGTCACACTTAGTGATTTCTGTGAGAGGTGGATGATTGGCACTTTTGGCTTACATAATCCATATGATATCACCTCGGCTCAGAGGCTTTTTACTTATTATATTTGCTGTTATTATCAAGGAAGCATGAACAATCCAACATTATGATTTTCTTGAGAATCAGCCACTCACGTAGTGAACAACATTAATTAACTTAACAGAAAATGACAAATGTTTAGCACATCGCTCTGCATTTTTACTTAATTATACACGCTCTGCAGTTTTTCTACATATTATTTTAGCTCCTCCGTGACTCCACTGTTCTCATCCCTGTCAGCGAGGAAGCACAAACTGATTTAGCATGATGGATCTGCAGAGCTGCACTGGTTTCTGAGTTGATTCAACCAGACTAAAATGTATGTTTGGAGAAACATTTGGCTGGTCCAAATACTGTAGCTTCTTTCGCTAATTAAGTCAGTGAGGGCAAAACAAATCCCCATCCACTGCAGCAGCAGCTGAAGGAGATCAGCTGACCAAAACATGCAAATATTTGACCAAAGCCAATGAGCCACACCAACCTGCATCTGGGTTTTTGCTTTAGATGATGATGTCTTGTAGCTAGGGGTGCAGTGTAAATGTTGTCTACTCTTTTCATTTAAAAAGAAAAAGATCAATAATTTTCCACAATAATGACATGTTTATTTATTCATATATTTATTTAGTTATTTTTATTTATCAGTCACTGGATGGGATGACTGACTAATGCAAACAGGAGAAAACAGTTTTGGAACAGATGTTCGCTGTAACCACGATGCAGAAAAATGATAGACAGACTCAGATCTAGATCTTTAGTCAGGTAGCAGTTTGGGTTTTTTTATTGCATCTGAAAGATTCACTTACTTTAATTTTTAAATGAACCTTTCTTTGACTGAGATGTAAAATAGCAAAATAAAGCAGTTAATTTGTTGTTTCTTTTAATTTCATTGTTGTTTTTCATCGAGAACAACGCGCAAGTGACAACAAGGGCAAAGTAGGGTCAGTTTCTTGTCCAAGGATGCTCTGAAATGTGGACTCTGTAAGCTGGGGATCAAAACATGGTCCTTGGATTGATGGACAGCCACTCTGTCTCCTAATCTGCCCTTGGAAAGAACTCATTTATCTTTTGTATATATCTTTTGTACATCTATATGGTATAGATGTAGAGACTGTCAGAAAACAGACGTCAGACTCGATTTGGGTGCCACTGACGTCATTAATTCCACACAATAGGTCAAAAGAAATCACCACCAAAGTGGTGCATGTGATTTTGAGGGCAAATATCAACACAAATAAAAAGTAGCATATGCCTGTTGACTGGTCCATGTTGGCATCGTCCGCCATACACTTCCTGTGCTTAGTTTTACTGATCAGATTTTACTTTGCTGGCAAGTATACATTAAAGGAGTTTGCCTTTTTACGTTGGTGCCAGACAATACAAATAAATACATTAAAAACACAATAAACAAAAATAACATCAAACATTAAAACAGAGGACAAATAGTATTAGAGTGTAATTAACATATAGAAACAATATGAAGAGGGTCTCTTTTACAGCTGTCCAGTCGGAGCAACCATGATGGATGAAATGTTAATAAATAATATATAAATAAGTATTCAATCATGTCCAGTTTGTGAGTTTTGACCATATGAACCCCAAATTTTATATTTCAGCTATAAGCATTTATATAAATGTTATAATGTTGGTTTTCATTTAGCTTAAATGCTTCCCTATATACATTAAGGCCACTGTTTGTACATTTACCACTTATTTACCATGGCCATGATCGAAGTCTGGGGAGCAGTGCAGTGTAAATATTGATCATTTCTAATACATTTCAGGATATCAGCAAAGCTCTGCCTCAGCTGGGATATGCAGTCAGCCCTATTCTCATCTGTGGGGTCAGCGTTGGGTCAGATGTGAACCTGGGTCCCTGCAGGAGCTGTTGTGTTTTGCTCAAGGCGGCATCAGTATGAGTCTCTTCTTCTTTATTGGCTTTAAACACAGAATCTCCCTGCTGCTACAAAAAAGCCTAAAGATAAAACTGAGCTTTTCTCACCTCCCCACCAGGCCTGCAGGACCTCAGGTGTTTGAATCTGAGTGTGAGGGGAGCAGTGGCCTGAATGCCTCCAGCCTTCATCTGTCTGCTGCTTCCCCATCACTCAATAAGTAAAGGTGGGGTTTATTCAGCGGCTTCCAGCTGGAGTCTGTGGAGCGCAGAGGGAAAGAAACGATGTCAAGACAGACAAAAGTCCATAGAAACTCACCGGAAGTCAAAGAATGCTGCTTTCAGAATAAAACGACACAAACGTCTCTTTCATGGGTGCTGTCTTCAGGAGTTCACTGGATCCGCAAAGAGGAAAATACAATGTCATTAGGGATGCAACAATACCATTTTTTTCCAAACCGGTATGATACCGATACTTAAATCTGAGTAGGCCTACTTGCCAATACCGAGTACCGATACTTCTACACACAGAAAATGCTATGCAATACATTGGAAGACCGATTTTAATTTCTTCTCTGCTGGTGAAATGAATAAAAAAAATAAAATATAAATAAAAATGACAACACAAATAAAATTTGAATTGAAAATAAACATTGTGCTTGATATCGGATCGGGATCGGTTCCTGATATCAATCGACTTTTACAAGTACTAGTACAAGTACCTATACTGATACTGGTAAATGTGTAGGCCTAACAATGCAACCCTAATGTGATAACTGTCGTTTTTTTTCATGAAAAATAGTCATTGTAGCCTGCTTTTTTTCAGGTAAAATAGTTTTTTGGGTGATTGTGTGTGATGTTTGACTCCTATATTATCCGATACTGCTTGGGGGTCCAGGTTTTATAGGACCAATATTATTCCTCTTATTTTCATTACTGTAATGTTTTTTGCACACTGTTCTCCTTAATAAAACCATTTCTGATCGATCAGAAACTTCTTTGATCATATTGTGCAGCTGAAAACTCTCTTGAGGTTAAATGATTCAATTATTATTATTATTTTTTTCTAATTATCAAATTTGAATTAAACATCAAATCCGCAATTTGTATAATTAAATACGTTGTTTTAATAGAAATAAGTCTCATTTCCACGAATTTTACTTCCATGGCCGGATGCGTGTCTGCGTCATTCCGCTCACTTGACTCTGGTGTTAAACCTCGGTGCGCCAGTGTGTAAAGCTACACTGCTACAGGCTGGAGGGAGGCAGCTGTTGCCATTATTTTACGAGCCAGATACATCCGCGGCTTCACCCTCCCTGGTCAGAAGAAAAAAGGAAGATGAGACAGTCGGCCCCATCATAAACACACGAAACTGAAACAGATTATTTTTTCTCCACAAAAAGTGAAATCAAATGGTACAGAAAAGTAGTATGTCCAGGACGCCTTCGACCTCAACCCAGGAGATCCAAATGGACATGTTCGACCATCATCCACACACGCAGGTAAGCCCATAGACCCGGGTTTTAAAAAAAGAAAAGAAAAAAAACCTAGATATTATGGTAAAATGAAAAAACGCCATGAACAGGCTGTTTCATTTATGCAACAGATGCTTTTTAACGGCAGCAAAGATGTTTCACTTCTGGATTAACAGGTTGGTCGACAATCAAGTCGCCTAAAACGCTTGCGTACACTTATAATAAAATTGATTTAGTCACATTAATTTTTTTATTAGGAAGGACCGGGTGTTTTTTTCGATATAACTGCATCGGTAATGTGTGTTGACTGTACTTCTGTCGGTTTAGAATCGGTGCTATGATGTAACGACTGTGTTTATGCTGTCTGACCAACAGCTTCTTAGGAAAACCACACCTTCATTCAATTAAACTGTGATTAGGCAGATAAACTGATCTAAGCTGAGCAGATCGGGAAGATTTAAGCTGCTTTCTGTTGCCAATCACAAGAAGAGTAACTGCTTGAAAGAGTAATCCTAAAGTTATTAATTTAAGGACAAGAAATCTATTTTCTTATATTGTGACCTACAATGGACATTTCTCTAATGCATTTCCACTTTTTCAAAAGTTAACGCAGTTATTCACAATATTTTCTGTCTCATCTCTCGGTAGTGTCGGCCTTTTTATAGCCAAGAGTAGGTTCTGGCTTTTAGAAGTGATTTAGGTGTTGTGGGCATCTTTAGTCATATTTCTGTAAATGGATAAAAAAAAAAAGTAAGATGAGAAAATCTAGAACAAACACACCCACGCTGAGCTCAGTCATTGTCTCTCTGGAGAAGAAGAGAAAAAAAAAACCCATCTCATCACAGACAACCGGCACTTTAAACCATGCCAAGTCCTGCTCTCTCCTCTTTACTCCCACTCTTCCCAGCTCCCTCTCATCTCTTTCTTCCCCCTCATCTCTTATGATTCCTTCTTCATCGTTTTTGAGTTTGCCACTCTGTTCCTGCTGCTCTCACTATGTCACCTCGTCATATCTGTTTTTAGAAGTCAGATCTTCATCGGCTGAGAGGCTGCGGTGAGAAACAGATGGACAACCTCCTTGTGCCAGGCGGCAGGGGTTGTGTGTGTGTGTGTGTGTGTGTGCTTGGCACCTCTGATCAATCAAACAGAAAGCTCATGTTGACCCGCAGGTGGTTCGCTGTTGAATCCATATGTAGAGAGAGCAGCTGTAATATCCTGACGGAGATGATCAGAGTTTTCGTCCCTGCCTCAGATGAAGAAACAAGCGTTATTTGAGAACTCATCCTAATTCAGTGCTTGAAGGTATCTTAGATTAAAGATTGTGCCTGCTGGCCACAGCCAGATTGCAGATCAGCATGGACGTCCGTGAGCAGAATAATGTGTATTAATGTGTAATAATGAGGATTCTCACATACACCCAACCCCTTATTTTAAAGCCCCCTGTTCGCTAACAACACCCTATTTAATTATACTGTTAATCTGGGAGGATGTTTACCAACAGGAAGCCTCCCCTCCCTACTTCCCCTGGCATTTCTCTGCCCTTTTCAGGAACCAGCACCATCCGGTTGCAGAGGGACCTCTAAACATGCACACTCAGATACTGGTACCAAGATGCCAAAATTCCAGTATAGCATGAG
Source organism: Craterocephalus amniculus (assembly GCA_036024015.1). NCBI lineage: Eukaryota > Metazoa > Chordata > Actinopteri > Atheriniformes > Atherinidae > Craterocephalus > Craterocephalus amniculus. The sequence continues at coordinate 4,869 of JAVQJG010105263.1, read as the reverse complement.
TTTGCCTCATCCACTTTTTCCAGTGCATTTGGTCTCATTTGGATCCCTTAGTTACAGTTTCATGTTGTTTAATCATTTCTTTTAACATCTCTGTTTCTGAGTTTAAACATCTGCAAAGCATAGGATGGATTCACTTCCATTTCATTGCATATCATTTGAACAAAAATTTGTTTGCAATATATTTCACCTTTTTTTTTAATCAAACACTTTACATCTTCTGATCTTAAAAAACAGCGACTGCAGCTGCAGTTTATTAAGATAAAGTTGAAATTGTGATCAGAATAGAAGAATCATCATGCATTTGTATGTCTAAAAAGGAAGAGGATTCATGTTGGTTTGAGGAAAAGCACACTCAAAGTTTTTGGGGGGTAGGAAAAGTACAAAATGTCTTGTTCCTATGTGGCAAGTTACATATATGTTCCCTTTCCTCTTTCCTCACCTACATGGCAGATTGTTTTTTGCTGCGCTGATAGAAGATGCTTCTAAGGTTCGGGCCAAATTATCCATCAAATGCTCAACCTAAAGAATTAAAAAGGAAAACATACTCAGAGAACAGCGTGGAGACAAGCAGAAAGTATGGATGTAATGATACTTACATCTACATCTATTAAATTAGTGAGCCCGTAACATTGATCCAAGTCGAAAATATCAACCAAGCATTATTACAGAATTAAATTTGAAGATGTGCTTAAGAAAGAACTTATGGACTTGTTTTGATTTGCAGTCTGTTTTTAAATGCCCGATTTAAATTGAATTTAAATATAAATGTCTGATTTAGGATATATTATAAAACAGCACAAGAAAGACTGGAACATGGGAAAAAAAGATCAGCTGCTCCTCTGATCGGCAATGATGGAAACATGACACCACTTTCCCTTTCTATAAACCCGAGTGACCATAAAAGAAATCTTCATCTTTGACACAGAGTTGATCAGCATCCGTTAAAGCAATGCTGCAACGGCAACATTTAATCTGCGCTGATCGTGGAAAGAAAGGATAAAACAATGTAACCAGACTGTAAAAGTTCTGAACTTTACTGTGACACCATTTTGCTCTGTAAATTCTGAACCTACAAGTACACAAACTGGCCTGCATTTAAATCCATACCATGAAATGTTGCTATTGGTGCCAACAGCGATGTCAGGGTCTGTTTTCACATCGGAACATCATCGCTCCATATTCAGTAGCTGTTGCTGGGTGTATCACTGGTTCATCTTTTCCTGCCAGGAAATCAGAAAAAGTGAATCCGGGCAGTATAAATAGGTAGGAACACAAGCTGCTGTGGCGCAGGAGGTTTTGGATAAATTCAGATGAATGAATGGATTTTGTTTTTTGGAGAGCAGCGCTGTGGAACAGATGCGTTTCTCTTTTATCTGTTCCCACTAAAAAAACGCTTGGCTGCAGTTTGTTTTTAACATTTGGAGCAGTTAGTGAAACAAGCGGTGTTTGTTTAAAGGCAGGCGCGATGGCCTCATTCATCTCAGGACTCTATGTGCTCCGCTGAACATCATGTGACAGTAATGACAAAATACTGAGTAGAGAGCGATTATTATGGGTCACTTGTTAATCTGTCAGCAGATATCTCCTGCAAGTCTGAAATCTCTATACATACAGGCGTTTGGAATTTGTCAAAGCAGCGTTTCCAGTGTTTACATAGGAGATTGAACTATAAAAAGTATATGCGACCAGTTGTGGACGAACAGAATAGCCTCTCATGGTGCTAGTGATGAAACCGAACGCTGTACAGATTGTGCTTTGAAGTGACTCATCATTAATAGTTGGAGTGTTTCGCACTGCCTAAGTTTCTTCGATTTGTTTTAAAGGTTTTAAGTCACTGAATTTGATCATGAGTTGGCATAATGTGCAAATATTTAATATGCACTACTTTCAGACCTTGAGATGTGCAACCGATAAGCTTGCTCTACTTAAAAAATAGCAATCCTGTTTCTGTAGGGGGCATCCGGATTTGAACCGGAGACCTCTTGATCTGCAGTCAAATGCTCTACCACTGAGCTATACCCCCTGTTATCTTGTTCCCTGTGCAACTTGTACAGTTTGTGTATCTGTGTCAATCACTGGGCTTATTCAACACCTGCTGTCTTTTCATGCTTAAACAGTCAGCCTCCTCATAGCCAACAAATGTGATTAGTCGGCATTGTGTATCCATGGCGATGTGGGCTGGATGGGACCACATCGCCATGATGCAATGCTTGGCCTCGGCCGAACCCAAACAGGCTATTTGCCTCGGGTCCACCAATCAGATTACAAGGTCCCAGTTTCAACAGAAGATGAAAAATGGCGAGTAATGAAGGCTGTTCATGAACAGAGCGGCTTCATTTTCTCTGGCCGACTTCCTCTGTGGTCTGGGACTCTTGCTGTTTTTATCTGTGGCTCGATCTGACTGCCTGATCATGTTCAGAAGCTTCCACTAATGCGTTTGCAAATGTTAGCAGCGAGCAAACTCCCTGGAAACAGGATTTTCTTTGAAATATGTCAAGTTAATTATTGGAGAGAGACAGGATTAAACATCCTCTGTTTTTGCTCTGCCCCCCCCCCCCTCCCCTTTCCTCTGTCCTGCTCTTTGACTTTTCAGGGGAAGTATGCCAAAAGGAAGAGCAGATTTAAGCGCTCGGATGGAAGCACCTCCTCTGACACCACCTCAAACAGCTTTGTCCGACAGGTAACATTTCACACTTAAATCCTGCTAATGGGAGCACCTGAGCTCACCTCTGCTCTCGTCTCATTTAATGAAAAATAGTTCAGCTCACTTTAATTAAAGTGAGGTCTTTCAGTGCCAGGAAGTCGCGGAAATGTCTTTGCATCCGTATGTTGAAAATGGTTAAATCAGCTGAACTTTCTAGAAGCAATACTTACAATTTTCCACTGAACTGTTATATTTTCTAACCATTTAAGACAATGGGATGAAATCTCATTTTGCTCCTGATGCCGTTTGAGATTCCACCATGCATTGATTAAAACTTGGTAGAGCCAAGAGGAGTGTCTAATTGCCACTTTCATAGTCGTCATGGTTACGAGCTCTTGAGTGCAGAACAGCCTTGCTCTACAGAGAGGGGTTTTTGAATAAGAGCTGAAGCACAGCAGAGAGGGACAGAATACATCTTCAAATTTTTTGGTTCCTGTTTTAAAAGGGTGATTTCATGGAAATTTTGGCTTTTCTAAGGGCATGGAATTTTATTTTGCGTTGTTTTAACACAAGAGAAGAGCAAAGATGCTCATAAAAAATAACCCTGGGGTTGTTTAGAATCTCAATAGAGTAGGGGTGCACCGAATTTATTCGAATAGTGAAAAAAAAAGCTAACATGAATTAAATAAATTGTGCTCTTTTGAAATGCAAAGGCTGCTGGAATATCTAAAAATGCTAGAATATACTCTATAAATATGTGCTTTGATTGGAAATATCTACAAATGTATTCTAGGCTATTTAGGCAATATTTCCTCAATTCCTTACTTCTTATACGTGACAGACTGGCCTCGCCAGTCTTTAACTCTTCAACTCCAGGAAGACCGGCGGGGTAAGCGGCGGATTGAGGGGCGGAGTCGGCCGGCTGTCTCAAGGGTGCCGCCCATTCAGAGGGACGTTCAAGAGCTGAGGGAAAATATGGCGCCGGGCAACAGCTAAAGTGCTAAGGCCCGAAATGATTGAACCAGGACTTTAACTAAATGTTAAAACATCAAAAAACAGCTACAGATTGGGAGAAAAGTGCATTAAACCACCCTTTTAATGGTGAGAATTCTAGCTCAGCGTTGCCATCGTCCAGTGGTGTAGTCCAGGGTATACGCAGGTAAACAGTGTATACCCACTTATTTTCCAGTCACCACTGGGTATACCCACTTCTAAACCCCTTTCATGTGCACCATTTCTTTTTTTCTGCAAGCCTAATTGTCAATTTTTTTCTCTAGTATTGTGAATCCATGACCCAGCCTTCTCTGCCTCTAGTATCCGCTGGTTAAACTGGTTAATGCTGATTTAGGCATGAGGACCGATGAGTGAAAGGCAGTGGTGGATGAATGTCCTCACAAATGCACAGCTTATTGCTGGTGCCCACAAAAGCCGGAAATGTTGAGACCATAGGATCATGTATCAGAAACTATGAGACAAATCTTGCATGTAATGCTGTTATTTGGGCTCCTCTTTTTTTAAATGGGCAAAAAATCAAGAGTTTACCCGCTTCTCCATGGAGCACTACACCACTAATGTGTCCTTTCTCTCGTCTCCTGTGTGAAGCGAGAAGCAGCCCTATGCACATTAAACGGCATCACTAATAATAACACTAACTCCTGTATCTGCAGCTACACAGCAGTCTATACAGCAATCCCTGCCCCCACAACCGATGATGAAAACCCTTCCCCAGGTGTTAAACCCGCCCCACATTGATCCCATCCAGCCTTGACCTCTCCATTTGATCAATAGGTTTAGTAAAACCTGTGAATTGTCAAACAGCGGAGATTAATTTTCCCAACAATCACGGGTAAAAAGGAGGTTTGGTTTGGTCGCAGCACACTCGTGACCCAGGCAGCGGTCCATGTCTGGGCATGACATTTCTCAAAGCCACGCTGCGTCGCTGTTAAACCAGCCCCCCCCCCCTTTTCCGCCTGACCTCTTCATTTGCGGGAGGAAATGATTTGCCCCGTGCTGAATGACATTTACTTGTCCGTTGCCGGTGTTGCATTAGAGCAAAAAAATCCCGTCGCTGTCGGTGAACACGGGGATCTGAACCCTCCTGTGGTTTCTAAAGGTTAGCTGCATTCTCGCCTGCATTTATCCCGCTTCCCGCCGCCTCCTGCTTCATTAACTCAGGGTGGAGAAAGAACCCCGGGCACCGTAGTCTGCAGGTTGGCAGAAGTCAT
>JAVQJG010105259.1:0-14346 GCA_036024015.1 Craterocephalus amniculus | reverse complement strand
ATGAGTTGGGTGATGTGGCCGTGGAGAGGGAAGTCTGGGCTTCCCTGCTTAGGCGGCTGCCCCCGCGACCCGACCCCGGATAAGCGGAAGAGGACGGTACGGTACGGTGTTGGAAAATGTGTTCTGCTCTGAGAAAACCAAGGTTGGAGTTTTAGGACAGAATTACTCCCTCTACTGCTTCCTGAGCAGATGCAAGGCTATCTTCGAGGTGGGGGCGCTGAGCTCTATCTTGGAGTCCGAATTGTCCTTGGAAGTCAGATTTTCCGAGTTCCTAGTTGGAAATAAGACGTGAACGCCCCCTGAACTCAGAAATCGGACTTGGAAAGTCGGGGTAGTCGCACAGACCCCGACTTCGCCTAATAAAGATGGCTGCCCAACAAATCAACAGATTGAAAAATAAACAGATTTATGTTTAAATGGTCTTATTTAACTGTACATAAATTAAGAGTTGAATGTAGTGCTTTGTAACTTCTATACAGAGATTATGTTTACAAAATGCATGTTTGAAAAGCTGAATAAAAGCGTTGGATGTCATCTCTCTGCTAACACTAGAAGCTGTTTGTTAACATGTCTAGTAGGGGTGCTAAAAAAAAAGTTTTTAATAGGAATCGAGATTCTTGTTCATCAAAATTCAGAATCGTTTAGAAATTTCCAAGAATCAAATTTTTAAAAGAAGGCAAAAAATTATTAGCTTGACTTTCAAAGCTGCTGCTAAGTAACAAAGACGTGTTAAACTTTGCCAGGTTAGCAAAGTTTAAACCGTTTTCTTGATGAAAATGATCAGTTTTCTTTGTTTGTTTCTAAAAAAGAGGATTGAAAGTGAATCAAGATCGGTTTGAATCAAGAATCGAAATCTAATCATGAGTCGCTGAAAGATTCACACCACGAATGTTTGGCCTCTGAAATTACGACCAACAAAAAGGAAACAATGGTGGTTTGCAAGTTTTCTGACTTGGTCAACCTGAACGTTCTCAACTTGGATGTGACGTCATTCCCAGTTTCGAATTCCCAGACAAATCGGACGTTATGCTCCGAGGTTGTGGTTGGATTGCACCGTTTTCAATATGATGTCCCTTCTTTTCTTTCCTTCTACTTATCTGTTCTTTTCTCTTCTCTTTATATCCTCTCTCTGTCCCCGCCGGTCAGGTCGGACACTATTTAAATTTAGAAACAATCATTCAAAATAAACAAATAAAAAGAAAACAGAATTTGGGTTATCAAGGAGCGCTTTTATACTCTTAAAGCTCCTCTTTGCAATGCAAATTAGCACGAGCAGCAGCCAGACCATCAGTCTGCTGCTCTAATCAGCTCCGGTTCCTCTGGGTTCTCCGTGTTAGTTATGTCAGAGCAAATTAAAAGGAGGTGCAATATGCAAAAAATCATATTTATCATATTACCAACACAGCACAATCTATTCCTTTAAATAATTTATTCTTTAAGTGAATTTTTGTTGATGGTGGCTATTGCAACACAGCAGCTTCCTGGAGGGACTGGTTAGAGGTGAAGAACTACGGCATAAATGTGGTGGATCGGAGGATGGCGTTTGTAACATCCATGCAGTACTGATGATGTTCACAGACACCAGAAAGCAATATGCTAACATGCGGCATAGCAACATGCTAACATGCAGCATAGCAACATGACAGGGAGAAACTCAGCTAGAAACTCCCCGAGGTATTGTTTCTTCACAGCGGTGTCAGGCCATTTGTCTTTAAACTTGTCTTTTAATTATCTTGCTCCAATCATGTTATACCGTTTCTGTTAAAGAGACAGAAACTAGAAGGTATACTTCTATTTCTATGAAGAGGACTGGCGTCATGTGTTTGTGTTGTGAGTGTGTCTGCGTGTCTGTGTGCGTTTGTGTCCGTGTGTGTGTGTTTAGAAATGTGAAAGAAACCATTTGTGATATTGATCTTTGATATTTTTATATTTGTAATATTTGTTTTTAAATTGCAAAGCACTTTGTGATGCATCATGATGTAAATGGTAAATGGACTGTACTTGTATAGCGCTTTTCTAGTCACAGACCACTCAAAACGCTTTACATGACTGGGTGCGTAGGAGCTAACATTCACACACATTGATATGCCCGATAGGCACATCGGGAGGCAAGGTAGGGTTCAGTGTCTTGCCCAAGGACACTTCGACATGTACCGGAGTTTTAGTAGGCGACGGCTCTATCCACTGAGCCACAGCCCCTGTAAGAAAAGGCTGTAAAAAAAAAAGTTTGATTTAATTTGAGAAGAGAAAGTATCAGCATCCAAACCAAACAGCTGAAAAAGCAGTTCTAAGGGGATGTAAGAAAAGCATGAGAACATCCCGGTCCACTTCAGAGCTCCTGATAATTTCTCCACACAAACATACTGCATGTCTTACGATAGTTACATACGGATAACATTTTTATAAAAGCAACAAATGGATTTAAAAGTTACTAAAAACAGGAATGAGAGCTCCAGTGTCTGATAACTTTTAGTCACACGATTCGTTGGTGTTTCCTTATAACGGGGGTGAGCTGGAGTGACTCAGGTGGAGCAGGCTGTCCGATGACGGCAGTTCGATCAGCGGTCGTTGTGCCCTTAGGCATGAAACTTTACCGACCTTACCTCCACTGTTAGCATCGTTCGACTGTTTGTCCTTTTGGCTAAACGCATCTGCTGAATGGCTGTATAGGATACTTTCATATATTATACTATAATAGCGATGACTATACTATACTACTGCAGTATATTGGATACTTACTACTACAGTACAGTCAGCATCAGAGTAGTTTAGTTTATGAAAGCAGAGACTGCTGGAAACAGACACGTCTGTGTCATCACTGTGGGACAGAAACTCTGATTGAGAAATCATGTCTTTTCCTGTTTTAAAGGTGAAAAGTTTTAATCCAGCTCTAAAATCCTCTGCTACCGTTCTCCTGTGACTGCCTTTGTTTGAAGTGAATCCTGCTGGTTTTTCATGGAGATGGAGGTTTTATAGTGAAAAATTTCTCCTCCTTTTCATTTACTATGTTGGAGTTCACTCTCCCCGGACCTTCCTGACTCTGACCATTGATAGAGGCATCCAGACTGTAACATGAATGGACGAACCCTAAAACCATGTGACCCAAAGGAAACTGATGAGCTGAAGTGATGCACATTGGGCGGCTCCTTCCTTCGCCATCTTGGCACCAAATGTTTTGTTAAATTTTTTTTCACTCCCCCCACAGTTGTCATGAAGGTAAACCTGACATTTTAAACCTAAAATGGTTTTTTGAACTCTGCTGTAAACATGTTTAATTCTGCTGTAAAGTTGGCCTTTTTAACATTGGATTCTATGGGAAATTGCTCTGTTTCACAGTTGCACCTAGTGGATGACGAGGGAACTGCAATTTTTTTGCACTTCTGCATATAGTGCGTTACAGTTGTCCTTGGAACTTAGATTTCTGAGGCAATTTGGCCTGAAGTGACGTTGTGAACTCGTTTTTCCGTGCTCCGAGGACCCCGAGATCCTACATTTCAAGATGGCTGCTCCCAGTTTGCGTCTATTTTTTTTTTCTCGCTTACATTTTAGGTTTCCTTTACTTTTTTAATGTAAATGGTATCATGTAGCAGCAGTAGTAGTACTAGTTGTTGATTATAACATTTTTGAAAATGTGAAATGTTGCATAAATATCGTAGTTTTATCAAGTGTTTCTGGCAAAACTGACACGTTATTTTGAAAGATTTACTTTTATTTTATAAGTTTCGGCCGCAAGTGCGGTATAATCGTACAAACACACATTCCCTGTCGTCCAGAAGACAGGAAACGTGGTGACTGAAACATTATTTTTAAAGTAGCTCTTTGTAATCTGAAAGAGCAACAACACACACAGCTTTGCTGGAGGCATCAATTTGTTCCGAGTTTGTGCAACTGGAATGACGTCACCAATCCACTTCCGCTTGGAATTCTGAAACAACTGGAACGCACCATCAGGCTTCACTTTTTCTAGCGGGGGGTTGCCGCTTGGAGGCATCCATCATCATCATCGGCCGATGGCTTCCTGAGATATTTACCTGTGTAACAGCTCTATTAAACACCTGGAAATCTTTTTACCTTTGACTCTAGAAGTTCCTCCTCACACAATACTTTCCTAATTCCTAAGATTATTTCCTCATTCCTAGGATTATTTCCTCATTCCTAGGATTATTTACTCATTCCTAGGATTATTTCCTCATTCCTAGGATTATTTACTCATTCGTAGGATTTTTCTACTCATTACTAGGATTATTTACTCATTCGTAGGATTTTTTTACTCATTACTAGGACTACCTTACTCATTACTAGGACTACCTTACTCGTTCCCAGCAGAATGAGGCTGCTGCACTCTGGTTTCCGCTCAAAGTAACAGGGTTTTCTTTTAGGAGACGATAACATTTCTACGGTGTTCTGGGTGAATTTGCTCCGACCCAGTGACACGTATCCGAATTCAGACGCTTTTATAGTAATTTCTCACGTCTTAGCTTTGTGTGAACATCCCTCCTAGTCGTGTGGACACACTAGTCTTATTTTGAGGACGTCATTTCAGACAAGAGGCAGAGAAAGAGACCGCATGATGACAAACAGCTTCCTACCGCCGGTCATTAGAGCAGTTGAAGGTTCCGGTTCTGATGCCGAACTGGGACACTTTCTGCACCATCTTCTCCCAGTTGGACTGACTGAGCAGAGCCTCTCGGTCTTGGGCTATGACCTGCAGACATGAGGACATCTCTATGTCACACTCTTCCTGGACGCATGCTAGTGTTATGATGAGGAACCAGATGTGCGGGGTTTACCTGGACCAGCCAGATTCCGTCCTTAGTGTCCTCCACCAGCTCATAGAAGTGCATCTCTCCGCTGAACAGCGTGGAGCCGGAGTCCCCCGCCTCCTTCTGCTCCTTCTCCTTCTTGATGGCGGAGTACAGCTCCCCCTGGGTCAGCTCTCCTGTGGGGACAGTAAACACTGATGAGGGCCGTGAACCTGGCACGGTACCTGAACGTCTCGCGGGCTCAGACTAACCGGATTTCTCCACCAGCTCGCTGACATCCTTCTTCTCGGCCAGTCCGGAGTATCCCAGTCCTCTGCACTCCAGGATGGTCTTCAGCTTGTTGTAGCTCAGCGTGACCGGGTCCACGAGCTGCGTGGCGAACATCCCGGTCTCGTACCAGACCACCGCCTCAAAGATCCGGGCCAGCACAAACAGCACGATGAAGTAGAGGAACAAGAAGAAGAGCTTCAGCCACATCTTCCAGCCGGACGGAGCTCAGTCTCACCGCTAAAAGGGCTGAATGTCTGCAGCGGACACCGCTGGACATCTGGGTCCGGTCTGGCCCTCAGTCCGCTGTCACCTCCGAACCGAACCGGACCGGACTCTGCTAACGGTGACAGCTAGCCATGTCGTTAATGTTCCCAGGTAGGCCTCAGCGGTGTCAAGCAAAACAAAAAAGCCTGAGACACTTCACGCGCAGCTAGCCCCTGCTGCCCGCCGCGTCCCCGCCCCTGTGCACGTGCACGTTCACGATGTTAGATGACAGGCTCGTTCAGGATGAGCCCGAACCGAGTCCGGTCCATCAGAACCAGAACTGAGGTTAGCGGCTGTCTGGGTATCTGTCAGTTTATACCGAACTGATGATCCCAACCTGCTCTGACGTAATGTAAACCAAGGCATCGAGGATCTCGCGAGATCTGAGCAGGAACGCGCGGGTATGGAACACTACATGGGACATAATTTATACTTATTTATATATTATATTTATTTGATTAATTCAAATTATTCTAAGATGGCAGAACTGTTATCTGTGTTTTAATCTTTTTTTATATATATCATACAGTATATGATGTCAGTAAGAACTGAGCAGTAAGAAGACAAAAAAAAACTAAACATGGAAAGTTGGCTCTACTCTAATAACTTCGGTTCAGTTTAATGGATGGTACGGCTCTGTTCTGTTATATTGAATTCTATTTTATTTTATTTCGAACTGACCAGAAGAAAGCATTTAATTTGTAAAAGCATTATTTGTTAAGATGCACAAAAATATTGACATTAATTTGTATTGATGTGTAAAATCCAGAAGTATAATTTATCTTAAAGTTTTGCTATACAGTGAGAGAAGTGCCACAATATACATAAATATATAATTGAAAATAAATTGTCATTGATTAAAACTGAAAATAAAAATGGATAAATAATCCATTTATAAATAGTTAAAAATGTGACATTAAGTGAATTAAAGGAATACAGTGGAACTTCTGACCCAAATATTAACCTAATGTGAGTAATGATTGGTGATATCTAGGGTCAATACACTGTGCTTGATGTGTGTCAGTGCTCTGGGGGGCTGCCATCTTCAGAAACCATACATTGTAACTTTGGACTGAAACAGTCTGAGGAAACCAGTGTAGATGTACTGAAATGAGCTGAAAATGACAAAAGTAACCATAAAGATTTAATAAATCGTGAATTTTTTTAACTGTGGATGAAAAGCAATATAAAAAAAGCACAAAAAAAGATAAACTAGTGTACATCACTCATAAGCAAATATTTTGTTGAACAACTCTTTGAGCCAATCACTGGCTTCAGGCGTTTCGTGTAACTCAATCAGACATCTACACCTGCAGCAAAGTATGAATACTTTTGAGAATGACTGTACACGTACATTTCCATGTGTACAGTGATACTTACAGCCTGAGTCAGCTCACCTCATCATACAAAATGGAGTCATGTCTGTGATGTCAGAAAGACAGAACATGTTATCCTCCTGCCTTGGAAATATTTCACATTTCAACATGAGAAATGAAACCTCATATGGACACATTAGGAATTATAGTTGCTTTTATTTAAATATTACAGTTAATATCTTTTGTAATTTCACATTTACCAAATTCATCCTGCAGACCAGATTTGACCCTCTGGAAGGTTGATGTGACCTGAGATTACTTTTTGTAGAAAAATGCAGCTTTATGAATAAAACTGAAATGAACCGATACACTGTTTTGCTGCAGCTCCAAACAGATGTCCTTTCCCCAGCAGCTGAAGCAGTGAGATGGAGGACGGAGTGAGTTTGGATTCAGACAGGAAAGAGCCGATATTATCCACATGATTCCTCTTTTATTCCCTCTGATCACATATCAATGAAGAAAGCTTTGTAATGTGTTTCAGTGTCCGTTTCTGGTCAGAGCAACGGTTTATTGCCATAAATAAACTGTTGAACGGACAAACATCTTATAATTTGACAAATAGCAATTAATTTACACGCAGTAAACAAGCAGACCGGTTTTTGGTTCCTCCAGGTGAAATCAGAGAGTTTTGGCACATGTGTGTCCTGCAGTGGTCAGATTATGAGACACACAGTCTATATGTTGATACACACACCTCTTGTCAGCAGACAAGCCGCGGCCAACAGAACCGATATTTAACAATGTTGTCACGTACAACAGTTCTATGGACTTCCTGTCCTCTGGTTCCACCTGGTCTTGATGATGGAAGATGCTCAGATCTAACCCATCAGGAAGCTGCAAACAGGTTGAGAAGACCTCCGTCAGATGAACAGTGATCTATCCATCACCTCTAGAACAGGTGCAAATGTTACCTGTACGGGTATCCATGGTACTTCGCTCTGAAGATGGACAGCAACCAGCTGAAGAAGAGCATCACCAGACAGATCCCTGCAACACACATGACTGACAAACACACACACACAGCTGTGAGAAGAGTTGTATGGTGTGTTGAACAGGTGTGGAACATGAAGGTACCACAAATCACAGGTATCACAGGCCTGTCACATTTATTATTTGCATTAATTGTCTCAGAAATTATTACCCATCATGATAATATTGCACCAAACAATATTTTTGTCATTTTTATACTACTTTCAACTAATATAATGATAATACCATAATATAAATCAGTACACCCTTTCAAAGATCAATAAACTTTCATTTCTACAAAATAATTTTCACTGGGACTGGAAGAAATTTTAAATAACTAAACAAAAACAAATAGAATTGACTCTCAAAACCAAACACACTAAAAACAATAAATATGATGTCTGCAAACAAAACTGACTGTCAACAAATATAAAACATGGGGCACAGCCGGTTAGTACCTCTGCAATCAAAAATATATAAAGCTACACCCTGTGGTACAGGAGGGACCATGCTGGCTGTCAAGTACGACACAAGAGGTCACTGCGAAGAAATGAGGGGGTTTGTAGAGAGAACAAATAAAAATTATAGCAACCGGAAAACTTATTCTTCCCTACCTTGTGATTGACTGACTTATAACTTATTGTGAGAAGGTCTACTGTCTCATTTTGTTTAGTTTGCATGAAATCTGAGGGAGATGGAAAAGAATAAAGTAGGAAAAAAACGGAGCGAGGCTGGAAGGAAGTGAGCTACCATCAATTCTGATCCCGATCTCCTTTTTGGTTCTAAAAAATGTTCCTCCAAATTATTTCTGTTTCCAAACAGACGGTCTCCTGTTGGAACAACCTAGATTCTTATTGTGCAGAGAAACCATTTTAAACCGATCCAGATTGTGTGTAGAAACCAGTTTAAACCGATCCTGACCGTGTGTAGAAACCAGTTTAAACCGATCCTGACTGTGTGTAGGAACCAGTTTAAACCGATCCTGACTGTGTGTAGGAACCAGTTTACCCAGTTTAAATCCTGATTGCAGATGCCATCAGACTGGAATAACGTGTGTGCTCACCTTTCCTCTTTCCTATGTCCAGGTCGGAGGTGGCAGCCTCACACAGCAGAACTATCCCCATGGTAACAGCACCATCTGACAGCACGGTCAAGGCTCGGAACCCAGTAAAGCTGCAGATAACCTGAGCAAGCTGCAGCTTTGTGTTAAACCAGGCCGTGCATGTGCTGTGCATGCGAGTTCACCCGGCTGAAGGATACTGAAGAGCAGGATGATGTGCGTCTCTGCCACAAACTGGGCCTGGCTGCTGCCATGGATGTAACTCTGAAAGACAGATTAAATCCGTTCATTCAGACAGCGTCGCCTCTCCAGAGTCAATGTTGTGGATTTAAAGCCATTCACAAACATGCTGCGGTCGGTCCTCTACAAAGTCTCTGATCCATGAAGTCAGTGAAGTGAAGCTGAAGGTCAGAGATGGTGCCGCTGAATGTTTACAGGGGTTAAATCCTGATGTAAAGTCAGTGAATAAGATGCTGCTGTGGCCACGGAGGATCCATACTGTCCCGTTTACTGCCTCCCTATTTAATCATCAATCATTTAACTGGTGTTGGTGTTCGTAGATCACGCTTAGCCACTTCATGATCTCAAACCAACAGGAAGTTAATATTTTGGATGAAAGTCTGATTTTTCTGGGTCAACAGATGATAAAACGATGGTATCCATATAAAATACTGACACAATGTGGCCAGTTCACTCTGAATCACTGTTAATTATCAGAGAATAGTAAATCTACACAAACAGGTTGTTCATCATGTATCCTGAGTTATATACAGTTTTACTCTTTATATACAACATTTCATTTCCACTGCATTGTCCTCAGAGGAGATAGAATAAAGCTAACTCTGAAACATGAAGGAAGTGGTCACTTCTGTGAGATACTGTACATACATAAAAAAAAAAAAACTGAGAAAAGTCCATAAAGAGCTCAGTGTGTAACTGTGTTTTTGTGTCTTACTACTTGTCCGGTGTTGGGGTTTTTGTGTGCGTACGGTGGTCCCCTGATGTGGTTCCACATCTGGCCTGATGTCATGATCAGAGTGAAGCACTGAAACACAAACAGGGAGAAATAAAACACTGTTTAATGCCGTCTCACCAGCATTCCCAGTCTGAAACCAGTTACAGTAACTGTGTTCCAACTGGGACTACAGTTGCAGGTCAGCCTGTCTCAGCTCACAGGAATGCTGGTATTTACATAAAACTTTAATATGTTTTCCTTTATTCCCTTTGCAGGAGCAGATCCATCCCTCATGGGATCATGTGACCACTTTGCTTTACGGATCCCCCTCTATAAACACACATTTTCCTCCTCTTCCATCTAAAGTTTGCCACGGCTGAACAACGTTAGAAGGTGAAAACAGTCTGAGGAGCCCAGAAATAGAAAGCGGGAAAGGGATTACTCCAGAGGAAAGACACAAGCACACCATGGCAAAGAGTTTCTCTTGTTGAGTCTGATAACAGCAGTGGATGTAAAAGCCACTCTCTCTTTGCCTCAGTATTATCAGACTGGTAGGTGAGCTCTTTGCCTGTTGTACAAACGGACCAAAACAAAAGCGTTTACTCCAAACAGTGGCAGTAGAAACTAAATGCGTCTACAGAAGCTACAAAGCTAACATAACTCCCTAAATATTTCGCACAAGTGGGGCTGGTTTGCATAAAAAAAAATTATTTCCTGTCATTCATGTAAATATCAAAGAAGTAACAGCAACTTGCTGGTTTAGTTTTATGATTCTCATTTGCTGTTTAATAGGACGCATTACGACTGTCATGTCCCATAAGCCAAGGGCTAATGCTGAAAACTGGGACAAGAAATCGTTACAACTAGAAGCAGGACCAGATCTTCAGCAGTGAAGAATCGTTTAAAAATTAATTTATCGATTTCCTGTACCGCTTAATCCAGTTCAGAGTTGCAGGTGGGCCGACGCTTATCCCAATAATTTTTGTTCCCTTTTTTTATCTGGGGGGACCTCAACATATATCGGTATGAGTTGATATCGGTATCGTAAATTAAGAGTTGGTTTATCGGTAAAAAAAGCCATTATCGAACATCGTTAATTTTACATCGCTGGAGAGATTCTGGCATTGAGGGGTTAAAATTTTGGAGGTAAACTGCTAATGGAACAGCTGTAAAAGAAAAAAGGAAGAAAATGTTCACTGCTCTGTTTTGATAAAAGAAAATTCAACACATTCAAGTTAAAACTATTTTACATTTGAATAAAAATGTGTATCTTATTCTCCGGTGTAAAGTAGAGGTTCCCCAAATGTGCTGAGCCACAGCCTCCAGATAACATGTTGCTTGAGTTGTGACGAGTTATCCACATGCAGAATGTTTTCCCCATGATGACGCCAAACTTAGATTTTTAATATGGTATGAATAAATAATAACTTTGTTGTTAATGTGTTCATAAATCACTGTGTTAATTCCACAGATCAATCCATTTTTAATTAGCATGCTAAAACTGCCCACTTGATAAAAATCCATATTCTAATTCATAAATGTAGGCTGATTCTTTACAATAATCTGCCCCCCCCTGAAATGATCATGGGGGTCTGGAAGCTCAGCATGTTGTAAAATAAATATGAACAGATGAAATGAACCCGAGGAGAGAAAAAGCTGAAACATTCAGGTTTCTGCTGGCGTCTGATGAAAGCTGTGTGCTGGTCTAGCGGTTACCAGAGCAGAGAAGGCCCAGACGTTCTTGTTGAACAGAAACTCCAGGTTGTGTCTCCGTAGGTAGGCCAGCCCTCCGATCCCAGCCAGCAGGAAGCCCAGCAGCAGAGGTCCGGCGTAGTTTGGTGGGCGAATGACGCGGATCTGAAAAACACGACCGTGTCATCCAGCTGCTCTGGAACCGGTTCGGCTCGGGGTAGAGGGTCCGACACCGACCTGCACGTCCGTCCTTTCCGCCACCCATCTGGCCAGCTGCTCGGCTGAAAAGCCGCGGACCTGCAGCTCGTAGGTGTCGGATCTACGGGGTTTCCCTTTGTGTGGGAAGTGGAGGAAGGTCGGAGCAGAGTTCATATTCAGCTGCAAACACAGACGTGGAGTTAAATGTTTGGTGTGTGTGGCCGAGGGCTTCTGTTATAAGGTTACACCTGATAAAACCATGGTGTTTAGACGATCAAAAACCTTCTGGATCATCTCAGACTGAGTCCTAAAACCTGGTCTCATTTAAATCATTTCCCCTTTATTTTTATAAACTCTTGTCTACGTGATTCAGACTCGTCAGGATTTTCAGATCCAAGTGAAATTAGTCTGAAATGGTTTAGCTCCCCTTAGAAACACCGGATATAAACTGTTTCAGGTTTTATTTACCCTGTTACTGAAACATCCTATGTGGGGATTATCTCACGAACATCTTGCTTTATGAAGAAACAGCTCCTTCTGTAAACATTAAACAACCAGATGTTCTCAGATCTTCAATCCTATTTTCACACACCTTACTTATCAAACGGTGGTACTATGACATCAATCAATTTATAGATTAAACAGCTCTAATCTATTAATCCCCCATAAATATTGTTGTATAATTCAATTCAACCATCACATCTCTGGTTTTCTTGTTCCATCAACGTAAATTAGAACGCAGAACCAAGAGAACTTCCTTGGTTATTTATCATGAAGATCGGTTGGTTTTACATGTTTATAGAGACAGAGGACAGTTGATTTTACATAACTTGGATACATATACCACCATTATTCCCAGCATCATACCACCATTATTCCCAGCGTCATGCCCAGCATAAGGGCAGCACTACTATACAGTTCCAGACTGATCAGCATGTTTCGGTCCGAAGAAAAGATGCATTAATCACAGATTATGTAACGCAACTCCGTGATGGACAGGGACCCGTCTCATGTAGGGGACTAAAACCACTTAATTGGAATAATAATTAATAAAACTTTATGACACAGATCCCAGAACATCATAAAACTCTGACAGGATCTCCTGCTCCATCTGATTGTAAATGATCTGAGATCACATCAGCTGATCGTCTAATGATCTCACTTGAGCGCAGAGTTTCAAATATTTAATGTGAGATAATCAATGCTGGGCTCTTAGGTGTTACTCGTTCCCTTAATACGATTAAAAACATTTCATCTCCATATGTGTTTATTTTATCAGATTACTAATTGAATTATTATTTTGACTAAATATAAATAAATGACTGACAGATGCTGCAGAACATGTAGAAATGATGCAGTTCCCCTGTTCCATCACTCACTTGGTGCGTACACATGGGCAGAGCTGTTCGTTTATTTAACGTTTCTAAGTTGATAAATTCCACACTTTTTGTAAATGTGTGCATAGGCCTGTTGCAAAAAGAAATAAATCAATTAATCGCAAGGCAAGAAACTAAGTGCAATAAGTTTGCTTGGCGCAATAACTTGTTCGTTCCCTCTCTCCTTGAAAAGAGATCTTTCATGTCATACACAACAGCCCAATAGTATGGTATGACACAACAGAGTAGATTTGCGTTGCCATCTTTTTGTTTACAGAGGTAAGAACTAGCAGTCACGCCGTTTTCCCCTGTCTGAGCCCCATGTTTGATATTTTTTTAAGGGCAATTTTGTTTACGGACACTTTATCATCAATCATATTTTTTTTTTTTTTTTGGTTTTCAGTAAATTAAAGTTGTGACTTTGTCACTTCTATCTATTGTTTTTGTTTTAGTTAAAATTTCTTTTGATTCCAGTGAAAATGTTTTTAACAAATGAAAGTTTATTGATCTTTGAAACTATGTATGGCATCATCAATATATTAGTTGAAAATAGTCTAAAAATGGCAACATAATCTCTTAGCACAATATTGTTTATCGCAAATATTTCTGAAACACTTAATGGCATAGCAAAATTTTTGTGTCTGTGTTTGGATCTCACACCATAAAGCCAGTTTTGTCCTTGTGCTGGATGGGTGAAGGACTTTCTGAGTACAAATCTCACCATCTGGAAGACATCTGACCCTTCATCAAAATCCACTGATGCAAAGAAGACTTTGTTGGTGAAGGCCGAGGAGTAACGCCAGGAATTAGCCAGCACCTGGAACTCCTCGTCAGCTTGTCTGAAAAGAAAAGACGATTCAAAAGCCTGAAATGAGCAGAAATGGGCTGGTGTTTGTGCGGGTGCTGACCTGCACACCCCGCACTGTCTCTGCGGCTGCAGCGCCGTGAACATGATGAACACCGAGTAGTTCCTGGGAGGCGCCTTGACGAAGCGGCGGAACTTGTCTCCGTTCATCCTGATGACTGACCGCTTGGAGGCCCAGTCCATCATCTGGGTCACCTTCTCTGACAGCAGAGTCTGCTCAGAAACACAACAAAACCTCTGCTACTTCCTCCGGTAGCAACCAAGAACCCGTGCAACCCTCCCCTCATGTGTCAGTCAGACGGTACACATCCTCTGCTCACAGTTCATAAGTTTCAGACTCACAGAAAACTTTACAGCCGGTGTTACACCAAAATCTGTGACCCATCAGAAACTGTGACTGCAGGGGGCGATAGTGGATCTTTTTCTGTATGACAACACTTTCTGATGGCTATCAGAAATGGTGACCTGAGCTGTTCTGGCCCTGTAGAGTGACATACTTTTTAAAGTTGTGTCCAAAATAAAGTGGAGATATAAACACATTTTTTCATGGTTTGGGTT
>JAVQJG010105255.1:0-37689 GCA_036024015.1 Craterocephalus amniculus | reverse complement strand
ATTGCCCCTGTATGTTAATTTTCTTACAAAACTTCACTGTTATAATTATTCAGAAGTATCCATTGTCAGAACTACGTATCTGATGTTTATAACAAATCAAGCGGTTTGAAAATCGGTATAAAATTGAGCAAGTTATGGTTATTTAAAAACTACATGTCCCATTAAATCAACGTTAAAAGTGAGAGTGCTAACTGTGAAAAGATGGCCGCCCAGCGCGGACGTTCCACTCCATTGGCCGGCAGCGCGGGCGAGTCATCTAGCCTTTATTATGTATATCTATGAGACTAAATATTTTGATGTTGGTTTTCTTTTTTTTCCTACATATGTGGTGTAAAGTCCTCCGATCTATTTTGCTACTTCTTCTTTTTTCACTTGATGGCTTTGAAAATGGCAGCCTTTTACTCTGGCAGGAAAACAGGTGAGATTGACTCAAAACAGTAAAGTAACCTACGGTAACATTGAGCTGTTAGAGCAAAAAGCATTTTAGACCTACAGAAGGTGAAGAGACAGGTTAGGATTTGATTGGCCTGTTACCATGAGGGCTTTCATTCTTACCTTTAGATATTAACTGCAACAACCTTAAAGATGAAAAAGACAAAAAGGGGAAAACTGAGTCACACTATTATAACAAGTAACGACAACGAGATCATGTAATATTTGTTTTGAAAAGAGAAAACATGAATAAATGTTAATTACTCATGTATTAATGATGATTTACCACGAGTGTGTTTTATTTTCCTTCTAGAGGATGCTTGCTTCATTCATCACCTCACAAATGAACATTACAATCAGTTCTGAGTCACACAGTCAGTCAGTCAAAAGGTTTGTTTAACACTTGATTCAGTCATTTAATTTAATCAACATGTACTACATGCTACATATAAATGATGCCACCATGTTTGGTTTCTGAACGATTTAAATTCCAATTTCATGTTTAGTTTATTACATGTAACATGATGTTTGATATCAATTAATTTTTTCACCACATCAGAAAATACTGAGTAGAGCCATTTATAAAAACTATTTTCACACACATGTCACTTTTTTGGGGAAAAACACTTATGAGGTAAAACATGTCTACTCATATTGCTGTGTAACTCAGGGGTAGTTTTGTGTTTGTTAATATTTATTTAGCACCACATCTTGTGAAGAATGAGATAGAAAGGTCTCTTCTTATACAGGAGGAAATGGTCATAGCTGAAGCAGGATACTTTTTAAAAGCCTTGCTTTATCTTGTACACTCTTCTGCTTTAACTGTTATACATCATACTCAAATATCAACACACAATTACAGTACACTTTCTCAGCAGAGATGTAAAGCTGATGAAACCACACAGAGAAGAAGGTGCCTAAAAAGAGTTTAAATAACATTACAAAAAGAATTCAATTGGATTATGAAAGATGTTCTTAACTAAGTCTGAAACTCAATGATGTGTTCTGAGAGTCCTGTGGCTTATAAAAGCCTTTCCCTGAAATAATCAGTCTCAATCATTTTCCATCTTTCTCTCCCGACCATCCTCTCATTGACACTTGATTCACTAACACGTGTAATACACACATATGGAGGGACTGACACGCAGATTTCTGCATGCAGTAGTCAGGAAACAGTGGGGGCCCTCTGCTACTGTGTTTGAATATCAATGGCCTGCCAGCACAGGAGAAGTACCAATTTTTCAGAATTCTGAAATTGTGCAATTAGGGTGTTACTGAAAATATATGTAAATGAATTCCTGATTTTAGCTTTTCATGTATTGTGATGAGGATTAAAGAGTTTGAAAAATGTTTATGGCTTTTATTAATTTTTGTTCTTTTTCCCCATTGGAGTGACAGCCCCCCCTCACCACCATCTTCCACAAGCTATGTTCAGTGTATCTTATGGCCTCCTTTATGCCATACAGCTCATGATACACATCGCCTGGCCTGGGGTGGGGTGTGGAGCTTGTGCTTGTCTTCTTGTTGGCATTTCCATCTGACTGACTTACAGATGAAAGCAAACTTCTAAGATGTAGTTTTTCTTTGATGCCTCTACAGTACCTGTTATTACAGTAAGCCCTCTGCTCGTGTATGTGCACTCTATATGTGTGCATTGTGTCAACATCAGCGCGCACAGTGTGCATTGCGTCAGAAAATGTCGATTTCAGTGTATTTTTCTGCTTGCTCCATAAGTTCCTTGATACGGCATCCATGGATTCAGCATTTAATCTCCGGCTCTTGGTCACCGCTCTTTCACCTTTATGCAGTCTGCTTCTCACCCCGCTCACAAACACTCACCTATATACTGTTATTTACCTCATATTATCTCTCATCCTATTAAAGTCTGAGCAGGGTGACAGCAAAATACTGCTGTTGCATTGTAGGGTTTGATTACTAAGCTGAATTGTAGGTATGTGCCTCTCTGTGCGTTTATAAGAGTGGATAAGAGTCTGGCACAAAAGTAAGAATATAAATGTGCCGTGTGTGTCACTGCGTGTTAGGGTGATGGAGATTAGCCAGATTACCTACACATCCTTATAGTACATGCTGCAGTGGTGCCATCTTCTGGCAAAGAAGCAAAGCAACATTTCAATAATCAAACACCAAACAACTAATTTGTTGGGTTTTTTTTTTGCTTGTTTTCTCTCACAAAAATGTCATTCAGAGAATGTGGCATTTAGAACATGGCATGAACTGCAATCACAGGGTAAAAAAGAACACTTCATATAGTGATGGACTGAAAATGATTAAAATTTGGGTTTATTATAAAGCATAATGGGTAAGAGTTTTTATGACAAATGCACATTATACAGAAAACATTAGGCAATGCTGTACAACTTGTTGAATATAGCAGCTTGCAATCTCTTTCAGTGTGCATACATCCACACACTCTCTCACACACACATACACATACAGAAAGCCATTTCATCACTCTCAAACTAAAATTATCAGGATATAGCATGAAGCCATTTTGATCATTTACACTGTTAAAAGAAACAAAAAAAAGAAGTGTGTTAATTTGTTTTCAGGGCCATTCAGTCATCACAGTGAAGCCCATAACAGACAATTCAGTTACAAAGAGCATCTCTTCCACAAAATTTGAAGCAACAGACTTTGTGACATTAATATCCAGAGTGGAATGGACTTGGGGGTTTGCCAAGGTCTGAGTGCAGGGATAATTCATTCAGCTCTGGCTCAAACATGCACTCACACATATACTTCCTCCCCCTGCAGATTCGTTTTGCATACAAACGCTGCTGAAAAAGAACAAAAAAAAACATATAAAACACACTCATGATTAACACTTAAAACAATAGTGTGTGTAAAAAAAGAGCTTGGTGTACACATGCATTATGCAGCTTCTTTTTTTTCTTCTTTTTACATCTTATGAAGGTCGAGCAACCGTACATTCATTGTACACAGAAAGCAAAGAGCATTATATATACAGTCAATGGTACTGTGACAACATTACAATACTCTATGAGACAGTAACTCGATTGAAAGACAAAACTGTGAAAGCACACTTTATTTCATTTACCTACGAAAAACATTCATATTCTCCTGTCATAGATCTATAAGACCTAAAATACATTTAGAGTGTCATAAACACACTCATTAAAAAACACTATTTACATTGAGGACCACTTTATTTAAGCCCCCGGAGATGCATGGAGCTTGTTAAGGGTGCCCTTAAAATTGCCCTATCACTGAATAGTTTTCTAAGTGGCTCATTGATGCACTCTGCAAAGAGAGCTGCTGAACCACTGCATTTAGTGTTCAAATCGTTCAAGTAATGCCAGGAATCACAAGTATTCACATACACTTATCTCTAAGGGGAAGTTGGGAAACCGTCAAAGACAAAATATTTGTTTTTAACCCAGTCAAAGAAATTCTGTATTTCATGCAAAACTCATCTCCTGTATTGAAACATTTCCTCACTAGCTGCTCTGGTCGTTCAATTCCACCTGCATGTCTGCAACCCAGTCTCACGGCAAAATGTGAACTAGCCACAAAGCAAAAGGATGTTTTTGTAATGCATATCAATATCAGTTCTGTTAGACAAATAAACAGCCAGTTTGGGCCAATTTAACAAAAAGCGTTCCTCTGTTTTCCTTTATTTATTTCCATGTTTACTTAAAAAGAAAAAAACAAACAAAAACAAAACAGCCCTTCACATTTTGCCTTGGATCTGGATTCATCAACTATATAAACAGGAAGAAATTTGTCATTAAAGGTTCTCTGTTGATGAGAACCGTTACATCATAACATAAATTCATCCTCAGACCTTCCTATTCCTCTGCAAAACCACATAGGTACACAAAACATAGAAAAACAGGTGACCTGAGTGCCTTGCTTGACTTTAAGAAGAGTTTTGATTTAGTCTCTTGACTGTCATTTATAAATGACCGTAGTCCCTAGATGATCTCAGGGTTAGGGTAGAGTTTGAAAGCTTTGTAGATCCACTGTGTGTAGAAGGGCACATTTATGAAGATGCCAGGCTGGTTGGCCCGAGCACAGCCTCTGCCGTGGACGCTGACTCCAACAATAACTCTAAAATCACCATCTTGACACACAAGAGGGCCGCCGTAATCCCTCTGTAAGAGAAGAAATCCATAGCAGATTGCGTTAGTAGTTGAGAAATGGCAATCGTCTCTGTTTATATATGTTGACAGTGATAAATAGAAACAAAATGCATTTCAACACCCTCTGTGACAGAAAGAACCATCAAAGACAAATCTCTTCTAAAGTTAAAAAAAAGCTCAAAACATCTTTGAAACTTGATTAAATTCAAAACAGCAGTCTCCAGCTTCACCCATTCATACCCATTCACACAGCACCTATATTGAAACATACTTGGTGCTTGGAAACTAACCATTCACACACATTCATACCCCCGATAGGCACATTGGGAGGCAATGTAGGGTTCAGTGTCTTGCCCAAGGACACTTCGACATGTAATCAACAGTGGAATCGAACCTCCTGTTTAGTAGACGACTGCTCTCTCCACTGAGCTACAGCCACCCCCCACTAAGCTACAGCTGTTTGAGATTTGCATCAAACTGGGCTTTGAAAGCTCTCTGTTGAACCAAAGCTCTCATATTTTCAGAGTCACACTATAAAGACTTTATCTCGAGGTTTTAGCTTGTTCATGCTTACCAACATGGACAGAATGTCGCCAGTGCTGTAATAGTGTCATATCTGAATGGTAAAACAACGTATTGAGAAAATAATCTAATCAATAAGTAATCAATTTAAAATGGTATACCTCACACACTCCCTCATTCCTCTTCCCCCCTGCACAGATCTTGGTGTTGGGGATGTGGAGATTCCCTCTGTGCATCTCTCTGCATCTAACATTACTGACAATTGGAAGGTCCACTGCCTTAAGTACATCATCATGGCCAGTGCCTGAAAGAGTTCAAAGTTAGATATTATCTTATGTGTTCTGTTACAACACGCACTACTCAGATGCCACCACAGAGCCAAACATAATGTAAAATAGGCACTATATATATATAACATATTAAGCATATTTCTGTTCTAACAACTTAATGAAGCTTGAATGCTTCCCTAAGAAATAATGACAAAATTTCAGCTTTTATGAAAAGACATTATTCTACTTCAGTTTTCTCTGTAAATCAAACCACACCAAACTGCAGTACTGACCCTGGGATAGCATATTAAGTCATACATTGTATGGTTATTAAAGACAAAGGTATAATGTCCCTTTTCACTTCCACTGTATATCATTAAAATAAAGAGTAAAAGTGTACTACATGAGAAATGCAATTGTAATATATCACAATCCCAACAGACCAGAAGAGCAGACATGTTTGCAAAGGTTGAAGTGAAAGCGCAATGCAGAATATCTGTACCTTTGGTCTCTCCCCATCCATACATTTTACATATTGTTCCCTCTGGAATGGAGCATCCCGCTACAGGCAGCTGAATAGTGTGGACATTGTCTGCAGGAAAGGCTGGCCTAGACATATTTAATGAACACAGAAAATACAAAACATCATCATTATTATCATCATTGGGTCATCATGTTGCAATCGAGCTGCTTATTGCCTTTGTGCTGTCTGTGTGAATGTAAATATATATACAGTGTGTGAATGTAGCCAGATGAGATATATGTACGTTTTTTCCAGACACTTACTTAGAGAGCCTTAGGAGGGCTAAACTGGATCCATCAGGGCCACATATCACATGAGCTATACTGACTTCTTGTGTCTTGGACCTGTCAGGAGCACCCTCTCGAATGTCAGAGACTCCCAGCCACACCCGATACTCATTGAGGTCAGGAACGCTAAAGAGACACAGAAGTTGAAATTATTCCACACTGAACAAAAGTAATTTCACATGGACTCAGAGATATGCACTGAATGTTAAAGGTCCAAGCACAAAATTATTGACAATGAAAACATGTAGTGAAATTACCAGGAGGAGAAACACTGTCTGTCAGTCAGTACCCACTCCTCTCGAATCAGTGAACCGCCACACCAGTGAACTGACCTGGTAAGGGCATAGAACATACATGACACATGATGGACTAAACTGAAAGATTAGCAAATGTGGCCTTTCGGCAAACGTTATACTGGAAACTTAAAAAAATCCAAATGACCTCTAGATAAGGAAAATTTAAGGGGAGGGAGACATATGCTTTACCCTTTCTGTATGCTGACCATCCAGCTCCCATCCGTTATGCCAACTGGACCCCCTCCTACGATCCTGGGCCTTTTATGGATAAAACATCCCACAGTGGGTGGCTCGACTAGAAAAGCACACACACAAACACACATATATACACACTCAATTTTGTAATTTATCTTATTTTAGTATACACCTGAATTTAATTTAAGCCATAAATATGCATCCAGAGGTACAAATATGATACTGTTAATGCTGTACTGTTGTTTACACAGTCACAAAACAAGCAGCACTAGGCTGCTTAAAGATCCATCATAATAATCATTTATAAGAAATAACCAGTTGTGCTGAAGAAACAATTAATTTAGATGATTATATCCAGATGTAATTGCAACAGTGTGTCAAAGGTGGGATTAATCCTTTGATGTGCCTAAACTTTACCCTTCACCCAAATGTAACCTTAAATTGATACCCCAGAGCCAAGTTTTAACCTTAAAACACATCACTTTCATTTCAAATGAAACGATAGCAGAACAAAAGAAAAGGACTGCATCAAATTTTTGACACCAAACCAAATCAACTAGCCTTGAGGGGTATCACATGCAGATCAGCAGCATAGTCACCCACAAAGAGGAGCTTACTCACCCAGAGTAATGGTGTTCTGCAAAGAATCACCTGCAGTGAGGAGAAGAAACGAGCAAGTCATAAAGGAGGATCGACTGATACAAGAAAGGAGGTGATGTCACACGAGGGTTTACATTTCATAGTTACCATACAGCCGTAACCATCATGGCCCTTTTAAAATAAGTCCTTTTAAATCTGGGAGACTTCAAATGAATAGTATGTGCCTGAGGTGACCATACTGGGTCAGGGTTAGGACCATACTGGTGTGAGCAAAAGCTGAAGTTCAATACAAGGTCATGAAATTATAAAGTGTTTTGCTTTTTCTGTGTTTGCATTTCTCACTGAACATCTTCCTCTAGGAAAAGATACAGTTCTATCCCAGATTCAACCAGACTGGCCCACAGCCTCTCTCCCCAGGCAATGAGGCGACTGAATGAACAGTCCCCTGCCACCCTCTCTGCCCCCTACCCATCATCACACACCGTACTCCTCCACTGCAATAACTGTGAAATAGATGTTGCATTGCTGCAGCTTTCAAACAGCATCCCACACATCTGAGTTTACAGCCCCAATTTTTATTCTTTTTCACACAGCTGGGACCTCAATATTCCATTTCTAGCACACTGAGTAGGTCTTCTATAACTACTAATTTGTTAGTGTTGACTGTGATGGCAGTGGGTATTTTTTTATATTTGGGTTGGCACTTTTCATACTTTTAATAACTTCTATGCTCGTGTTAAGATATTTATACAATGTCTTGTTGTTATAACTGAGTTACTGTAACAATGGTCTAAGAATTTAATTGAAAATAAATTTTTTTAAAAATTTAATGAATCAAGCAACTTTTTAGGGTTAACAGTGCTTCATTCTTAAGAGTCAAAAGGGATCCTCCTTTGATTCTCATTAGAATTGAGGTATGGATTTTTTCTCACTGCAAACTAGTCCAAAATTAACAACCTTAAAATAGGTTTGTCCTGATTATAGGCCTATGTTGGGGGATGTCATCAGGTTTTAATTTCATTTTGATAGCATGCACGTGCATTTAAATATCTGAACTGCGTACTTCACAGCATCAATAAATATATCTACACATTTTACACAAATAGTCTGCTACATAAAAAACATTAAGAAATTACTTTCTTATTTTTTAAACACATTTTTGTCTAACCAGGGGCACACAGATGCATCAATTATGAATCTGCTTTGACCTGCACTGATCTGCAAGTATTGATCAGCCTGAACACTCCAAATACCTTTTATGTGTATGTGTCCAAACACTCAGTCTTTCATTTGGAAGAAAGATAAACCTTCAATTTCCCACATACAGATAGAAACAGTCACAGGCAGAGTCACACATCCCATCCGTGCACTTACAAGGTTTTACGTTGCAGTAGTCCCATCGAATTGCAGAATTGTTGGTGTAACACCAAGGACCGTGTTTGTCTTTATCAGGATTTCTGCAGAAGCTTCCCTCTAGGCTCACTGTCAGCATGCCCCTCTCACCACTGGATGAACACAGAAAGAGAGAGAAAGCCCTTAACTAATCTTTCATCAACATGGAGCAAGCCACAAAAACAATGTTAAAAAACTAATGTTTTGTTGTATTTTTTCTCCTTTAAGCAGATGATTTGGCTCTTGGTGAGAGTATAAAGGATTTCTCAGTGATTAATAAGTATAATTACAAGCTGAATGAATGTAGCCTGATAAGATCTGGACAGTCAAACTACACAGCTGTGTAGGCTCTCTCCTTCCAGACAAGATAAGAAGGCGATTTGCAAAGGAATTACTCACTAAAGCAGCATAAATCCACCTACATTCACATATTACATGTATTATGTAGTGTATTCTCACACATCCTTTACAAGTCATTTCCCAGGCAAGATTCTTCAGCTAGTAAGGTGGAGAATGTAATGAGAAAATTAGACACGAGAGAGAGGTTTCAAATCACAGTGATCCACAGGTTCAAATCTGTGTTTATATCGGTTATATTTCCGGCCCAGCCAACCCTCATTGCGTCTGAATAACCCTGACTTTTGACCTATGGAGAGGAGCCAAGCAGTGGAGCTGAGTGACTTTGAAGTGTTCCTACAAAGGAAAGGTTTGGGGTCAGAGGTGAGGAGTGAAGTGTATATCCCCCCAACGAAATTATGACTGGGAGTCATTCCAGCTGAGTTAGGTCATCTTCAGGGAAACACTTTGCCTGCCATTAGGAGATGCTGGAGACACTAGTCACGATACCCACAGGAGCTGTTTTCTCTTCCTGAAGCCAGGAGGCTTAAAATGATCCACTAACAACAATGAAACTTAACTAAAGGTCAGGATAAGCTGCCTCTGTGCATTACTTCTGTGTTTCAGGTTTGCACGCATGCTCAGTGTAAATGTAGATCTGCTTTCCTGCACACTGGGCTGTCATCAATAACCATGTATTATTGGAACTCTAAGCATTCTCATTTAAGTTAAAACCCATCAAATTTGCATATGTACTGCTCATTATCAGAAGTTTTCTTTGATTCAGCTTAGCTGTTAAAAGTCCCCTACACTTGGTCAGGCTCCGACGGCTAGCATGTTGGTGAACTGCATGACATCTTGATCTCTATTTTAGGCAGAGACCCACGTCTGCCATTTATTAAGGGTGCTGGTCTGTTTTTAACATCATAGAGTTTGGAAAAGTTATTAGGCTAGGAAGTAGCAGAGTTCCAGCAGGCTGACCTGTTGCTGTGGTCTCTCCAGGGAGCACAGGGCAGGTTTGATCTAGTCCTTGACTGCTGTCCTTGGTAATTCTCTCCAAAGCCTTCATAGCAGTCTAGATTTGGACAGAAAAGGGGACAAATTAGGATAAATATCCCTGATTCACATTCAAGAAACAAAAAAAAAATCAGTAGGGTATAGAATTTTTATCAAAGTTTAAAGAATTTAAATGTGTATTCATTGTCAGTTAATATAGGTTGATTTGCAGCGAGAATTATGTTGTAACCAAAATTTAGAAATCCACCACAAAACATGATTGCAGAGGCTACATCACGACTTCACTGAGTTATCAATAAAACGTTGAATTGCAAACGTTAAAACTGGTTGACCCCATCTGTGCTCAAAGACTAATGTATAAACGAAGGAATAAAAACAACCTTTAGTCAGACTATCATAGTTGTGACTGGATCTAGACCAGGCGAAGCTGGGAACACTAAATAAGTCATCCACAATGACGCCTTAGAAAAACATGGGTCATAAATAAGTTATTGAAGCTGTCTGTCATCCTGCATTTTATTTCTATATGGGAATGTATTCAACCCTCAAGGGTAAACTACAGCACAACCAAGTGGGCTGATAATCCCAATGCAAGGCCACAGAATCTCTAAGAAATATCCCCCAAATCCCTTGGGAAATTTGAATTTGTGTAATCAGCCATAGATCTACATCTTTCCGTTTCACATCTTTCGCCAGCCCAGAAGAATCTGAACCAGCACTACTCCTTCAACCCCATCGTTCAGTGTCCAGTGAGACCAGGCTGTCCTTTAACTGCTGTCAGATTTTATTTATGTGAGATGTGGTCGGCAGTTCTTCCCACAGGCCAGTAGGGCTGCAGTTTTCCACAGGGAAGGAGAAAATGTGGTTTTAAACCAATATGTGTGGTTATAAAGTCTCATATGAACTCTGCTATCTACATGGAAAAACACAAAATACTTGTCTGTGTTGGATGTAGATAAAAATCATCTTTTTACTTGTGGAGTTCAGTGTCAATTTAAATTGTAGAATCTCTCACCCGGATTGATCTGGGTGCCGCACTGAGGGATATTGGTGCAGAACATGGTGCGAACTCTTGGGTCAGTAGTGAAGCACCAAGGGAATTCTTGACCATCTGGATTCCGACAATAGTTCTCTCTCAGGTCCCTGAAAAACACAGAGAAACTCATCCTGTGATCTGCTCAGATGTAAGTGCACACTGGTGGGTGAGCGAGCGGATGGCTTTCTCATCTGAGTGTCTGACTCACTTGCATGGGTAGGCTTGAGGTATGAAAGTGTGGTTGTGGGGATACTGAGAATCCCAGCGCTGGCAGGTGAGTCCACTGTGTGTCATGTCCACGGTCCCTCGGTAACCTTCTCCTCTGGCCTGGTAACACTCAGTGGTTTCTACCACATTACTTTTAGGAGTTTCTGTGGAAAGCAATAATACATCGAATGTATACAGTAACTCAAGGTAAAAACAGGTCTTACACTCTTTTTTTTTTTTTTTGTGGGAACACTAAGATAGTATTTAAAGTTCCTTAATCAAATTCTATAGCATTCTGTTTCTTAGTCATAAATCGTATTCTGGGTATTATAAGTATTTGTGTTCATGTACAGTGATGTGTATTTTGTGAATATCCATGATCTTATATCATATATTGGCTTATATATTGGAGATTGGCCGATATATTGGATATCAGTTTTAAAAGCCCCAAATTTTTGAATTGGCCTCAAAGTATTAAATATTGGGCTCTACTTACTTTCCCCTGATAGGGAACAAAATGGTAACAACCAACAAACTCACGGCTTCTAAGAAGATGTCTGTTTGTCTATGTGTTTGAAACTAAAAACAGCTTCTTTTTTTAATATCATCCCCAAAGTCAAGCTTAGTTTAAAATTTGCTGCCAACATTCTGCTTTTTAATTCAAACTAACATGCAATTGATAGTATTCATATTGATATGCACTTCCCTCAACACATGCAAAGTGAAGAATTGTGGGTATTTACCTAACATAGATGGGCATGCGTGCAGAACTTTAAAAAAAAGACACAGTTGCTTTGTGTAGGTCAAATACAGTGTGAGGCAAAAGGACAGCAATGCTAACAGATTTTACCACAATAAGGCACAAAGCTGTTTTACCTTCTGCACAGTGTTTATACATGTGTCTATTCCAAAACAGAAAAGTAACATCCATTTGTAATTGTTTAACTTTCCAATTTCAAGCTGCGGTTTGCATGGAAATGCAATTAACTTATAAAAGCCCAATTTAACTGAAATGGTGGATGAAGAGATTTTCAAAGTAGGTATTTTGAAATTCAAATAGACTTGAACTTTTTCCAGAAAAGGCTAGACTTCACATTACCTCTATGCCCTGAAACCTTGGCAAAGTGTATCATAGCTTCTAAACGGGAACTATGAAAGTCTCAAAATACCACACATAATTCTGTCGGCCTTTTTAAGATAAAATGCAGGTGATTTTTCCGCCAGAGGTAAAACTTTTCCACAACAGGGCCAGAAACATTAAGTAAATCAGACATACCAAAGTGTGACAGGCTCACATTTCTTCTGAATGTAATTCTCTGCAAATTGACAACTGAGCCTGGATCTCCTGATTATTGCTGGCCGCAAACTTCAAACAAAACTAAAGTGTTTGCAGTCATTGGATTTTTTTTAGAAAGCTGAATGTAAAAACATGGTGTGGAAAAATCTAACCCACTTGACTAAACGGAACTGTTTACTGCTGTAAGCCCCATCCTAAAGGGTTGTGAGTGTTCAGAAAGCATTTCTTTTTGTGAAGAAGCAGTTTTTGCATTTAATTCAGACCTCAGCTCCTCAGTCACACAAAGGAGGATGTTAATTCTCTGCTGTCAACACCAAATGGTTCTGCCCGTAGCGCACACTTTGCTCCGGCTGCAGCCAAAACAGCAGGCCTCAAAGTTCCACTGTGTCCTTACCCTCAGGTTTTATATTAACTTGAAAGCTGCAAACATTTCTGTTTATCGAAATATTTTCACTTTGTACAAAAAGGGATTAATATTCAGTGATGACGCTCAGAGGAACTATTTAATGTGATAGTACATGACATGATCAGTGGCTGCAGTAATGATGTGTTTGCAGTTTGGTTCCAGCAGAATAAGCCTCCTCTGGGAGCTTCGAACACCCACGGAATAACTAGGCTGGCAGTTTAACTGGAAAAACAAGTCAGAAAATATGTTCTCTTTCACTTCTTATCATAGAAGCTGTGCTTCTCTGATAAACTGACAATTCATTAACCTCAACACTGCACGTGACTGCATCCACAAACTGTCATAAATCTGCTGTTCCTCAAGTCTAAAACAACTTCTACCATCAGAATTAGTCTAAAAATAGATTTGCACTAGTTTGACCGTAAACAAAAGACAGGACTTTGTCAATGGAACACTCCTCTGTTTCTGTCTGCTGCTCTGTCCTCGCTGCCTTGTTTTGATAAAAACTAACAGGGTCGTAAACTTGGTCTGTTACCAAAAGACTGCATATCAAAGAGAAACTGAGCGAACGATACAGCGCACAGGGTGGAGGACAATTTTTAGAAGAGAGAAAACAGAGGGAAACAGAGGGGAACAGTGAATCACTGCGTCCTCATGGACGAGTGCCATCTAGTAAACATGTTGCCAGGATCGCTGATGATTGCTGCAGGCAAGCAGGCCAGGACACACTGGAGAGAACAGATCTTAGCCTAACAATAACACCAGTTCTCTGTTTTGTGTTCCTGAAGACTACAGTGGCTGTTTCAGTGACTTGCCACTGATTGCAGTGTCAAATACAAATAGTGCATCTGCTGGTTTATCACAAGCACAAAGATGCACAAAGCACAACAACACCTCTGGCTCTTACACATCAATCACACTTCTTACATTACGTCTAAGAGGTGGGAGGAAGGTGATATGCTTGTAGTGTGTATGACCCCGGTGTTGTATCTGTAGTGTCACAGGAGGTTAACACAGAGCAGTAACTGAGCTCTGTGCAGTTTGTCTACCACACATTAGGACTGGCATAGAACAATAAACAGCAGGTGAGTGACATGGGGAAAAAAATAAACATTCTGGCTATTAGAGAAGACATAACAGAGAGCCCAATTAAGTGGGGGACTCTGCATATGTGTGTGTGTGTGTGTGTGTTCCATAGCATCAACCAATACAAGGAAAAGGAGAGGCGAAATAAAGGGTACTTGAAGCTGTAAATTATCTTGCAGTCATACTTCAAGGGTCTGCACTGCACACAAACACACCCACTCCCCATCATCATACATTTCACTTGGCATGCTTGACTTATGTCAATGTGTTCAACCACACACAAACAAACATGCATGAATGCATGCCTACCGCAGACTTTGATGCTGCAGTACTCCCACGATGTGTCTGGGTCCGTGGTAAAGCACCAGGGTCTGTGGCGTCCATCTGGGTTTCTACAGTAGTTGTCTTCTAGGCCTTTGTCTGGGTAGCTAATGCAAAACATGAGGAGCAGCTACTTTAACATGTAGACAAAACCTGCGATACACTTTAGGAGGAAAGCGCAAAACAACACTGCAACATGACATCTTTCCTACTGGACTGTAAGCTGAGGGAATGGAAAGACAATACACAACGCTGCCTGTAGCTGAAACATTAATAACTATAATGGTGCATCAACTCCATCTGTGAATTCCCTCACGGGGATGCGGAGGATAATAAGTTGCACCACTACAGGTGTTCAACAGTAAGTCATCCCCAAGTCCCACATCCCTTCAGGCCTGCAGCCTGTAGACATGCAGGATCAGGCTGTGGGATCCTCTCGTTACATTAGCGCTGTGAGCAGTCTGGGACCTGGTTTACACAAACAGTGGGATGATTAAGGATGTGTTAACGAGTCCACACTAATCCAGACCACCTGCCATCCAACTGGCTGGAACAGTTTTGACACAGACACTCAAAAGCTGAGAAGCACACAAACCAAGAATATTGATACACATTGAAATGTACATTCTCCCAGAATCCCCACCACAACATGCAATTATGCTGGAGTCTCAAAGCGTTCCTTTGGGAACAAGTTTCACCGGCTCACTCCAAATCACTTCATCTCCAGACTTAAGTGAACCAATTATCCCAACAAGTACTCATAAGGGTTTTGTATTATATGCTTTAATGTTTGTAGGTTTACGTGTGACGGAGCATGCACAGTATGTGTGTGGAAGGGTCACCTTGTGGGGTGGAATTGATGTTTGTGTGGTTCATTCAGGTCCCATCTCTGGCACTCTTTCCCACTCTCTGTGTGGTCCATGGGTCCTCTGTAATCTTCTCCATTACAGTTCACACACTCAACTGCACAGCAACAAAATAAAACACAAATCTTAACACTTATACTCACATGCATGCACTGTATTATAACCTGAATTAAAAAATAGAGAGTATAGAGCTCAGGTGTTAGCGTCTCTCCATAAGCTTCCAGTCAGTTTCCTGATGGATTTTAAGCTCTATTGCTACTTTTTAATGTTTTAAATAGACCTGCACAATCTGAGGTAAAAGATGTAAGAGCACTGCATTTGGCCAGTTTCTTTTAGATGCTCTAAGATCTAGATTTACACACAAAGATGATCAAGACTTTTGTGGTAGTTGTTCCAAATCTACTGCATAAACACTACTTCATATATGCACTGTTTGTATATTAAAAATATTGCTTAAAACTTACTGCCCCCTCTTGTCAGTCACAGATATGATATTTTGTTCTCATTCACTGAAAACTCTCTTTTTTTTACTTGGCTTGATAGCATTTTTTTTTTCAAATTTTGTTTTGTTTCCATGTTCTTTATAAACAGATTTAACCTTGAACCTATAGGTGTTGTGTTTACTACTTTAGCCATGGCTTGTAAAAACATGACAAAAACATATAAACTCCATGAAAAACAGCTGCAGCTCTTCCTGTAAGGTGACAGTTTTAATCACCGTCACACACGTTAGGCAGTTTTTCCAAAATAAACGCCTTGATAATAAAACACTTAACACAGCATAAAGTCATAATGTGCATACATTTAATGTGTCTAAGTGCAAACTATACGCCGGACTAATGAGGGCAGCAATCTTTGATGAAGCGAGGGCACCATTCGGTGCATGGTGAGTACTACACGCTCTCTAGTGTAAACAGCAGAGGATGCTGATTGCAAACAGATGTTTTAGAGTCCACTCCTGTCATTACACAACACATTTAAAACAACTGGCCGCATGTGCATATTCACTTTTACACGCCATGTTTGTGTCTGCCTGCATGTTTCCTATTAGTGCAAGTTAATTATTTGGAGAAACCCCCCTCCAGTGGTTTTCTTCTCACAGAGTCCAGGCTTTTTATCAAAATGAAATGTTGTTATCTCTGTTGTACAAAGCTTGATAACCCAGCGGGAGAGAAAAAGAAGCATTGGTTCTTCATTTCACTTCGCTCTCAGACTGCAGGTCTACTGGTGGTTCCCAGACAGTCTAATAGGAACCAATAGAGGTCTAAGACCGTCTACCCGGACCTCCATCTGGTGCTGGTTGACAGTCTGCAAGGATCTGATGAAGGTCTCGGATCGTCTACCAGGACCAGGTGGAGGTCTTGTTACTGCAGTCAGCTGAAATGTCCGTTTTTATCCTGAGCGTATGAGTGAATAATCTGCCCTTCCAGCTCTGACTTTGCACGTATTTAAACAACAGCTGGAGTTGTGATTGGCTGACTGTCCCTGTAGACGATGCCGTATAAACAACACCTACTGTACTTTCTTGCTGTTTCCTTCAGTAATAGCTGAAAGGAATGAGTTTATCTTGTGTGGAAGCCATCGAACCGCCCGACTGCTCGGCCCGAGACGTCCGTCTCAGTCCGTCTGAACTGAGTCATGTTTTAACCCAGTCGGCCTTTCTTTTCTCTTTTCAAGTACAACTTTCTCAAGGCTGGAGAACAATTTCCCAGAAAAAAACAAAAAAACAAGTTATTCATGCTGAGTCAATACAAAACGCTGAGTCATGGCAGGAAATTTGCCGACAGGGAATAGAAGCTGGGAGCTAAATGAGAAGGACTGAGGTCGGTCCTGTTTCAGGACTCTGTTAACCAGCCAGGGGTTGTTCCGCTCAGACCTGCAGCCCAGGAGCTGGGACAGACAGAAACGCTGGGGTGGGACCTTCAGAGAGCAGCTTTGCGAGAAAAGGGACACAGTGGACTGGAAACCAGTCCATCATTTAAATCAAAGATGCTTACACCAGTATGGATGGTTCCAGTGCTGAGGGACCAGCAGCTGACCGTACCTGACTCCTGAACACGTGCTGACGGCCACCCAAGACTCCGGATGTCCCCTCACATGGCCGTGGTAGAAGCAGTGGTTCTGGAAGAGACAAGATTTACAG
The DNA here is from genome assembly GCA_036024015.1 of Craterocephalus amniculus. Taxonomy (NCBI): domain Eukaryota; kingdom Metazoa; phylum Chordata; class Actinopteri; order Atheriniformes; family Atherinidae; genus Craterocephalus; species Craterocephalus amniculus. The sequence continues at coordinate 20,334 of JAVQJG010105255.1, read as the reverse complement.
TCAGTCCTTGTTGTTCGTGCAGACTCTCCTCCGGCCGACCCGGAGTCTAACCAGCTCACCCTGCAGCTCCAGGCTGGGGGGTGCAGCGTGTGCAGCATGCTATCAGAGGAGAGTAGCATTAGAACGTCTTCATGAAGCCCTGCGGCTTTCGGCTCGGCTCAGAGTAGCTCAGCTGGGTGGAAAAGCTCCTCGCTTAGATTGGGTTTTGATTGTTTAAATCCTGCAGGAATTAGCTGCCGACCTGTGCACGGAGCCCACCCTGAAATCACCCACGGCTTATCTGATCTCTTGTTTAAATGAACCCCAACGTGGGTCAGAAATGAGCCGAACTGTACTGCTGCTGCTGGACTCGGTAATTCCACAGAGTGGAGTGGTGATCCTGATGAGAATGAATAATTATCTCACTGTTTGAAATGTCCTCAGGGTTGCATGCAAACCCAATGACACACAATGCAGCACTGCTGTAATTATGTAGCCATACAGTCAGACGGCACGTCAAATTGATGCAGTTTGATTAAATTATCCCCATAACTCCTGTGGAGAGTTCCCAGTTTGGAATATTTCCAAAATTCCTCACCATGGTTTCCCATTTAAAGTTTCTGGAAATTTACTGTAAATTGATCAGAATTTGTCCTCCACTTGCAACCATACTCAGGGCTGCGTAAAGAAAGATGGACTCTGGAGCCTTGAAGGAGGTCTGATGGTCCAGATAGACCCTGTTCCAGAGTGATGGAAGGAGGTCTGATGGTCCAGATAGACCCTGTTCCAGAGTGATGGAAGGAGGTCATGTGATACCTTGGATAATGTCAAATTTAAGCTAAGCTATCCTCAAATTCTAGAATTAATTGGTAAGACATCTATATGAGCTGCTGCTACGGTGCATAGATGGTAGAGACGTGTTTTTTATGCTTCAGAAAACGGAATTTATTTATTCATGTCCTGAAATCTGCTGTAAAATCATCTTAAGAGTCATAATTCAGGTTTGAGCCAGACAATGGAGCTGTGTTAAATCATATTGTTGCTGTTTAATTAAATGAAAATTGTAAAACATGAAGGATAAAGTAAATAGGGTAAAAAGCACCAGATATTGCACAGCATAACAACAAAGCCCTTTAGGATCATTTAAACATTGTATTGTTACAAGTAGAGAAAATTAAAACTGCTGATTGAAAGGGGGTGCAAAAGAAATGTTGCCCCAAGAGACCCCTGAAAGCCCTCTGGCTGGAACCAGCATAATGTTCAGCAGATATTCCTGGGTATAAATCAAAAGTACATGATTTTAATTTCAAGAGGTGTCAAGACTGTGAAAGTACCTTGGAGGTCCTTGTTCTTACAGACCCTTTCCTGTGGTCTCTAATGACCGGCGGTTTGTGTTTCTGTTATTACACTCCCTCCAACGCGCCGCCTGGCTGGTTTGATGGGATTTCTGAGGACGCGCTACGATTTAATAATTCGTCTTCGATTAACTTGTTACCAATAATTCGGTTCAACTTCTCTCTTTTGTCTGTGGCACCTTATAGAAAGATATTGATTAACTGCAGTGGATGAATGTTCCTGTAATCTTCAACCAGAACGTTATCCATTTCCCACTGCCATCAGTCTCAGAGTGCTCTGATCCGTTACACTCTCTTTCCTGGATGGACACACACAGGCAACGACCGGTTCAAGGACATGTAGGCAGGTCGTACGAGGAAACAAGGAATCGCTCCTTTCGGCCGCTGGTTGGTAGACAGCGGCTGTTCTGCTCATCATGTCATCAGGAGCAAACCCAGACATTTTTACCTCCCAACGGACCTTTGGGTCAGTCTGTTTGCATAAATGACTAAGAAGATTTTGATAAGATTTTCAGTAAATCTCCGAAATGAAATGAGGAACAAATGGTTTGATTTTGGGGGTGATCACCTGGACCACCTGGACCTTTGGATGGTTAAAAGGATTCTTTGGAGGGGAAACCATCTGGGAACATCAGGGGGACTTTGTCACGCCAGGCTTTCCCCGGTGAAAATGAAACCTTTCCGAAGCGTAACATGTTGGATTTTAAGGGTCGATCCTTGAAGATTTTGCTGTGATTTTTGTTGAATTTCTTTTAAATACGGTGAAAACTTGTGTTGTGGTTGTTGAAATAAACATCATAGTTCCACACACAAGACATCCTTCTTCCACAAAAGCCCAGAAAGACGTGCTAACTGGCTAACAGCTAGCAAGCGTGTCAATACTAAATGTCCACCTTAGAGTCTTTCCAGATATTGCACATTATGTTTAGGTCATTTAGTGACAGGTAAGTGAAACATTTATTATGGTTTTACTGGGTAAAACTTCTGCTTTCAGTAATGTTTGAGTTAACCATATTTGACGTAATCATGCCTGTTAGGTGAAGTAAAGACATCAGCATCTACGATCACCACCTTCAATGTCCTCAAAGTTCAATAAAACCCTGATCATTTAATTAAATAGGCTAAAAAAGAGGGATGTTGTGTTCCAGTGGGAACTGAGGGAGTATTAATTTAATGAAGCGACCATTTGCTGTGCTGAAAACATCCTGGACATCCGTCAGAGATGAGTAGTGGAGAGGGATGAAGTGGTTGATGAGCAGATGTTAAGTTTCCAAGATGCAGCCAAAACATCTGACTCACGCTGCTCATTACATTATTCTAACCTGGACAAAAAGCTGCAGAATAAAAGGAATTAACACTTTTATCTCACCCTTTTAAGAACAAAGGTATCACACCTTTCATGATTTCTAAGAGCAGCTCTCTCCACGAGCCCGAAGACTCACTATTAATGTTGAAAGAGGATTTACCACCTCAAGGATGAAATTAAGCCTGCATGTTGATTTTTGACAATTTAAAAGTCTCTGTCAGCTCATAAGAGCGTGAAATGAGGTATTTCATGTGAACAGCGAGTGCTCTGCTGGAGCTGACATACCAATCAGCTGTCCCCAGCAGCCCCCAGGCCTTCATCCAGTTACAGGTACAGGACGGAAAGCGGAGGATGAAGATGCATTGTTCATTTTATGGTCACGGGTCCTTGAGATGCACTGGATGCTGTGAGGTAGATCGTAGGAAATAAGCTTCATTTTCACCAATAGTGAACAGCTGAGGTAGGCTTTGGTGTGAAAACAAGCACACAAATCGTCTATCAGCCGCTTTCTTCTGAACACCAACAGCTAGGGAGGTCCTGATCCCGATCCCAGCGTCGGTACTCGCACCAAAAACCGGCCTATATTACTGTCCTTGCACTCGTACTAAATACTCGCTCATGACAGCATCTGATACCAGCAAACCGTCAGCCAGTGAGTCTGCAGCCTGTCGTGTTACCCAGACATTTCACCTTACTGTTAAAGGAGCACAATGCAAGTTCTAGCTTTGTTCCAGAAGTCTGCCCCCTCTGGCGATAAGTGGAAGTGACACCAGTGTTGTGTACATGCATGGGCCGCATCCACTTCGACTGTGTTGGTCTTTGTTTACCTGCACTGCACTCAGTCAGAACAAGAGTTAGAAGCACAATGAACAAATAAAGCATAGCATAGCTAGGATACAGGTAGCCAAATGCTGATAAAAGGCCACAAGCCTTTATTAGCTTGTATGCTAACGGTAGAGTTAGTTTCAAATACTAAATATTCTGTATGCTGATTTCTGTCATACATCACATTAAGCTTTTTACAAAGCAGAAAGCCAGCTTTCATAAAAATTAATAAAGTAAATAAACTTTAAGTTGAAGGGATTTGAAGACAGTCAGCTAACATTTAAATTTGATTTTATAGTAGCCTTTTATTAATTACTCTTATCAGTACTCCGTATAGGCGAGTACTAAAATAAAAGTAGTCATAGCTCCAGCTAGTCGTCTTCACCATGTCTACATGACTAGATGCTGCCAGGTGATTGGCTGGGTTGGATATTTGGGTCAACAGCAAGTACAGGAGGAATGAAATGAATGACTTTGACTAAATTCTCAGCATCGTTCTTGTCATATCTAGCCAACAAACTTCTAAACCACACCTTATGTTGCGATCCTGCATTTTTTCTGACTCTGGAGTAGGGCTGGGCGATATGGCAAAAATATCTTATCACAATTTTTTGTTATAAAATCACGATTTTGATTTTATTAGGATCTTGTTTGTATGTTTGAGACTGATTTGGAAGTCTCTGGTCAGAGCAACCACGCATTTCTGTAGGTAAAACTGAGTTTAAGCTTAAGAAGATTTTAATTTAAGTAGTTGCAGTTTTAGAATATAAACATAGAAAGAATATAAACATACTAAAAGGCCCATTTATGCTTCCTTTTGCACGTAAATCATTTCCTGCGATCCTACATCCTTTCAAACGCTCTTGGCAGCAATAATACATCTCTATAAAGTTGTTTCTACCCACAAACAAATATCTTATCTCAAAAGCTTGTGTCATTTCTCCAGTTCTTGTCCTTGTCTTCATTCTTCTTCTACACTTCTTAGTTATTCAGAGTTGAGAGGTTCATTTAGACCTTGACTGAGGACTGGCTGCTTACTAGGTCATGTCTGATAAAGAAACTACTTGAACACTGCTGAATTAAAGGCAGCATTTAGAAGAAAGACTCTACAAGGAATTGGAACATTACATAGATGCAGAGTCCAGGGGACCGATCACCACAGGATATTGCTTTCCAAGTGATTTCTCGCTCATCCCTCTGGGGAACAAGATCTTTACGCTGCTACTCTCTGAACAACAGAGCGAGCCTCTTTTTATTTTCTGAGGTCTGCAAAGGGTCAGAGAGGCGAGGCAGTCGGTCGCCTTCTATGACTCACACTGCAAACAGAAATCTGCCCAAAATATTCATGTCACGCAAACTGATCGCGATTTGGGGCCAATGTCACAACACAGACACCACATTTATTAAAACTCAATCTTTGTTTTCTGTTCAGACTCAGTCCTCCTCCGGACCAACTGCAGTCTGCCATGTCACAGTCCAGCCCTCAGAGATTAGACATCCTGGTGGACGGGACTCGCCAATAATCCGCTCAATTCTCAGAAATATAATGCCAAATCAAATGAGTATACATCCGGTTTACAGGGCGCTGGGATGTTCGTGAGAATAAAATGTTTCATTTGCATTTCAGGTAGAACTTTCTGGAGTGGGAAGGGTTGTTCAGTCAGCAATGAACATGGCTGAGCCACTTATTTTCAGTACTTTGACAGTGTTGCAGCTCTGTTTCAGCAGCAGAACGCCTGTCGTTTGATCCGATAGGTAGGCCCAACCTGAGCTGTCAACCTCCAGGAGAGCAGTTAGCCAAATGCTACGTTCCGTTTGTACTTAGAAGTTTGTATTTCCAAGTTCCAAGTCGGAAGATGGAGTAATTTTGAATGAAATAATTCCTTCATACCTTCATTCTGCTTTAAGTTCATTCAGGTCATTCTGCTCATGCTCGTCCCCTTGTCCTGTGGCCATGAGAACAACACACACTAGCTACGTTTACATGGACAAATATTTCATCTATCTGACGGAAATCAATCTGATCAGATTCCAGCCGACATGTTTACATGGACGCTGGATAAAATGATCTGATTTGTGTGTTTATATGATGGACAGATTCAGTACATTCTAACCTTCATGGACATGCGCAGTGCTGCTAGATTGGGGAAAGGAGCGGTTTTTTTTATTGTGAAACTTTTGACTGTCAAACAGCTCAATAATCCAGAAACTCTTTCAGTTTTCAACAAAAATGTTGCATCGCCCACAGTCCCGTTAGGTTTTGTTGCTGCTGCTGTTCATGTCTTCCCTAAATCCCATGATATCGCATGACCCTCACGTGGTTCAATCATGTGCAGAAATAACATCAACCCCGAACCGACCGGATCGAATGTTTACAAGCTAATTTTTTCCTGATGATCCAATCATTAAAAGGTTTAAACAACCCCTCTCCAATGATTGGAAATTCTTTCAGATCGAGGTTGATGACATCAGCTGAGGTGTTTATGACACATTTCTATTCTGATTGGACGTTCGATTGGATCAAAAGTCTCATGTAAATGCAGCTAGTGCAGGAAGCAAGCAGACTGAAAACAAGTGTGTTTACGTGACAGTGAAGCAGCATCCTAGAGACTAGCTGCTGCCTCACAGCTAGAACGCAAAATCAAGCAAAAATGGTTCTCATTACGCTGTTCTCCATGTTGTAGTCGAAATAAAACAAAGCAGAAAGTGGATTTTTTCTTTTTCTACTTCCGATGAACGTTTGGATGTCACTTTCACCCTCTAACCAATCGTAACTCTTCCCAACAAACAACCCAAAAGCGGAATTAAGAAAACGTGTTTTCCATGTAAACCTTAACTGTGAATTGTTTTTCCATTTAAGGAAGGAATATATTTTAATTCCAATTATTTAATTCGTAACATCATGTGACCTTGAAAAGGATGCGTCATGCAGCAAGTAAGTGTGAACACAGGGAAAGTGATTAAATAATACAAATAAAATCTTTTTATCCTTTTTTTTGTGGACCTTGAAAGGAACGGTACCTGAATGTCCTTTTTGCCTAGACTGGTCCCTTTTTCCGATGTAAAAGATGTAACTGGGCTTTTGCTCCTGGGATGTGGACATATTTGTGTTTGTCCACATGTTCGTGATGCCACATGAAGGGTTAACAAGCAGCTGGAGCTGAAGTCCCGTCAGCAGAGTCGACAAATTCCCTCAGCAGGAAAAGCTCGGGAAGCAGATTCCCAGAGATCTTCCTCATCCTGTCATACTTACAGCGTAGCTGTGGTTGGTCACAGTAACCGGCTGCCCGTCGCCTGTGTAGAAGGTCTCAGTAAAGTCCGGACCCAGCAGCTCACTAGGAGACAAGAATATAGGAAAGAAAAGGTGTTTAAACTGAAGACATGTTCTCAAAATGATAGATAACATGAGCGTATGGAAAGAGTTGCAGGGTTAAAACCGTGTTTTTATGGAACAGGGCTTTCTTCCTGTCCGGTACCATGAGAAGATTCATACAGAAGGTTTGCTGTGTGACTGTATGATAGGCTAGGACTGCACTGCATTAGCTAATGTTATTAGCTTGGCTAGCTAAGTGATTGACAGTGGCTGTCTGTGCGGTTGCCTAGCAATAATAAAGGATGCTTCCTGCGCTGCTGCCTGCAGATGTCCTTCCCGAGGTGAAGAGGTTTCAGTGCGGCTCTGTGTCTTGTATTTACTTCAGTTTAAGAGAATGTTCACCACGTTGTGGTACTACCAAGTCATACGGGACAAACAGCTATCATTCCTTTAGATTTTACACATGATATGAGCCTAAACACTGCACATGTTCTGTACCGTCACACACCGATGTGATTTCACACTGATTTCACCGAGCAGAAAGCCGCCGCTTCCTGCACGGTGTGGGACCATATCTTCCAGCATCCTCACATGCTTTCACATGTCTCAGCCGCATATGATTCACAGATCAACCACGTGAGACTCACCCTCCTCTCTGCTGCCATCCTGGTCCACAGTCTCGTCACTTCCCGCCTCCACTACTACAACTCCATCCTTTTTAGTGTTCCCCATAAACTCCAACTGGCCCCCCCTACCTGTCTGACCTCATCCACATCACCACTCCCTCCCGCTCCCTCAGGTCCTCCTCCTCCATCCATCTCAGCGTTCCTTCTGCCGCCTCAGCACCATGAGGAGCAGAGCTTTCAGTCACTCTGCTCCCCGGCTCTGGAACTCCCTTCCCCCAGAAGTCAGGAAAACTGACAGCTTCATCCTGTTCAAGTCCAGACTCAGAACTTTTTTGTTCAAATCATATGTAACATCAGTCCTTATGTCCCCACTGTTCTTCACCTGCTGTTATTCATTTTAGCCTTTTAATGTATCTTTCTTGTTTTCTATTTTAGCCTCTCTATTGTAGCTATGGTTTTTATTGTTTGTACTGTAAAGTGTCCTTGGGTGTCATGAAAGGCGCTACCAAATAAAATGTTTTATTATCATTATTACTACGGCAACAATCCCACCAGAGGAGCAGGCAGAGCCCCCAGCATGGTGGACCCTCCTGAGCAGACCACTGGAGGAGATAGTGTTAAAAAGCTAAAGCAGATAAAGTAAAATATTAAGATAAAATGAAATAAACCGAAAAACAAAAAGAACATAGAACAAGAGCAAAAAGAATAAGAACACACATCAAGGAATTTATGAAAATGAAATGATAAAATCAAACATTAAAATAATTGAATAGACAAATAAAAACTCAGTTAAAAGCTGGGTCTGCAGCCTCTTAAACACATCCACAGTCTCCTCATTCCTCCTCAATCAGACATTGGTTAGGAACAGAAGTGTTTCCCCTGCAGGTGTCTTCCATCATTTGCAGCAAAGCCAACATTTTCATGTGGAAGTGAGATCAAAGACTGTTTTGCTTCAGGGGATGTGAGTTTGATTTGAAGAGAAAGCTTGTTTTACCATGTGGAGAAAGCATTTACCGGGAAAGAAGGAGAGTCATGTCGAGCTAAGATGAAGGAAATGTGGAATCATTTCTCTTCCTTTACCTGCTGACCAAATGAAAATTTTACAATGTCGAGAAAAAAAACATCAGCAAAAAAATGGATCAGCAGGACTGGATACTTACTACAGAGTTTTATTCTTTTAACATTTTTGGTTTGTGGTGATTGGTGTGCCTTGTGATTACGTTCAGTAAAAATGTTGAAAAATCTAATCAACTCATATACATTCCCAGTAGAACAAAAACCATATCAGATGATGAAACTAAGATTTTTCTGAGACAAAATGGTCAAAAAATTGTGTAATAATTTCAGAAAAAGTTTTTTCAACTATCCCCACATCCAGACCATAGTTTGACCCATCTTATTCCAGGTTCCACATCCAATCTGGGCTCCAGTGGGACAGACCAGTTGAAAAACAGCATAATAACCTCTAAATAATGGACATAAATATGATGTTTAAATTTAGTAAAAAATACAATTTGAAAATTTTATGAACTACCCGAAATCTATGGAGGAAAAAATTGTTAAATAAGTTCCCCCTGTAGCCCCGCCCACATAGCTCTGTGCCTTCCAGCTAATCATGTTACTTTATCTTTTCCAAAGTTTATACTGTTAAAGTTTTAGTGTTAAAAGACTTTGTGTGAATTATTTTTATTTTTCTCTTAAAACCCCACTCTCCCTTTTACAGTCACAGAAAAAATGGCCAAAATACTTGTTTTTCTCATTTAATTGTCATTTTATGCACCTATTACATCTAAAGTTTTTTTTTGGACAGGCATGATGAGAACATAACTAGCTCAGAAGGGATTAATCTAGGGCTGATATTTACACATTTTTCCATGCGTTTATAATTTCTTAGAATGTATACTGTATGTGCAATTTTTCCATTAAAATGGAGACTAAAATGTATTTATGGAGTTTTTTTTTCAAGTTCCTTTTTAAATGTCACGCATGTTCCTTTTTACACAAAAGATCTGCAGCTTTTTTATCAATTTTTTAATTAACTTCTAATCAACTACATTGATAAAAATCCATTTCTAAACTTAGTTTTCATCTATTCCGCTTTAACATTTTAATTCATATATAAATGTTATATTTTTTAATGTATATATTTTATTCAATATGTATCATAATACATTTTATTTATATAATTTTTATTTATTCTACTTATTTTCTGTATTTACTCATTTCCAGGTTAATTCCAGCTTCCAGATCAGCATGATTGTGTAAAACCAGCAAACCTTTAATTTTGCTTAATCAGTTTTTAACATCATGATCAGACTTTTTAATTGCATTTTAAATATACATATGTGTACATTTCTACATGTGTGTGCTAATCCTGACCACCTGAACTGACTCAGCTCATCAAACAAACTGAAGTCATACCTATTAAGTCAGAAAGATAGAGCAAGACATTTGGAAATCATAATATCTTGGCTTTATTAACATGTACACAACGTTGTTGGAACTGGGCTCGTATATATCGAATACAATTGGTTTAACATTAAAAAATAAAAAACAAACTTTACCTACAGATCTCACCTCCAGTTCTACTGAGCTCATGTCCTCCTTGGCATTGCCAGCTATGAAGATAAGACCCTGCTGTCTCCTGACAGGTGACTTTACAGTAAAAATGCATTGTTCCGTACCGGCCTGCAGGACAAAAAGGTGACATCTGTCACACCTGCAAGTGAAGACATCTGCCATCATATTCCAAAACATCCCAGGATCCCAGATGTGTGAATCAGCGTGAACTCGTCCGGCCTCATTCAGGCCTCAGCGTGAGGCTGAATTACTGACCGGGCGGGAGACAGACTGGCAGCACATCCCTCGGCACAAATGGGCAAAATGGAAGATGGACACGAACAGATTAAACCAATCTCCATCTGGTCCCTGTGGGCCTGCTGCATTATTCATTGAGAAGGACTGTAATTATATAATTCAGCCTCTTCATCCCTTTTTACAGAAGACAATTTGCAGTGAGATGCAAAAAGACAGACTTACACTTCGTCCTCAGATGTTAATTCAGCTGAGAAGCTACACAGACAATAGTGTGTTAAATCAGCTCTTTCATCAAAGACGGAGACAAGAGAACGATTATTGCCTCTCCTGTCACGTCACTACTTTAACTCGGTTTCAAGATGGTGGAGAAAAAAAAATTGAATCCTCCATGTGGTGTCAATAAAAGCTAATATTGTGCATTTCACTCCTCTCTAAAGCCTTGAAGTAACTTCCAGAGTCAGCATTCACACATAAATATTATCAATGAACTTTGGAGGAGAAGCAGGTCATTAACGCACTGCGGAGCAAAAGGACGGCATTGCTAATGTGATCAGAATATTTACAAATGCACACTGAGGTTAGAAGTTACACCCTGAAGACCTGGACTCATGGAAACAATCTAAATTTAGCTTCAAATTAATTAAAAACTAATTAATAGAGATGAATGATGAAAAAATAACATAGATAACGATATATGATAACGATATACACTAACAATACAATATGATACGATACCAATACAACATAAAACCAATATGATATCAATATGGGAACCAGTGCAATACAAATGTAATACCGATACAATACCGATACAATACCGATACAATACCGCGTGATACGGAAATGATACAATATTGATATCATACAAATTCAATACTGACCATTATGATATGATACCAATACAATATAACACTGATACAATATCAACATGCTATAAAACCGATGCAATACTGATATGATACGATACTGGTACAATACGATGCAATATCTATAAAATACTCTTATGATACTGCAATGATATAATACTGATATGATACCAAAATGACACAATACTGATGGGGATGTGATACTTATACGATGCTGATATGCAATACCAGTAATAACAGTATGATACTGATACAATATCAATACGCTATGATTGACCGCTATGATGATGACCAAAACGACAACGTTACGATACCTAAACAATACTGATACAGTTACCAACATGATACAATACCGATTTAATATGATGCTGATATGACTGGTACGATATCAGTGCATGGTAAGATGGTATATGGACTGTACTTGTACGATGCTTTTCTATTCATGTTACAACTGGAAGCTCTACTCGTCTCATTCACCACACACTCATACAGCTCTTATACCGGATCAAACTGGGTGATACTACACGGTGATACTACACAGTCATACGCTGGAGTTTAAAGATATCGGACCCCTGTATGTTGGGCAGAGAGGCAGGAAGAAGCGTCATGGCTTGCTTAATTTCTATTCAGAACACAGACAGCATGCTACGCAGATGATACTCAGATCTACTTCTCCTGATTAGACAAGTTTGTTAGATGACAAAGATGCTAACATGCTTGGATGACCCTGAATTTCCTCCTTCTGAACTCGTATAAAACTGAGCTTGGAACCTGCCACTTAGAAACATGAAGCCTATGTGGAAGTGCCAAAAACTGCAGTTCCCCCCTCCTCCACTAGGTGCTGCTGCTCCCATGTTAAAAAGAGCAACTTTACAGCAGAATGAAACATGTTTACAGCCTGGTACAATAAACCATTTTAGCTTTAAAAGCTCAGGTTTACCTTCATGACACCTGTGGGGGGAGGGAAAAAATTCTAACTCATTAGTTTAGAGGTTATTTAATCCTAAAATTCTTAATAATTATGGACGTGTCCTTTTGAATGACAGGCGCCAGATATCCAGGCCAAGAGTAACACAACTGCAGTTTTTAGCTGCTAACAGGCCTTATCTGTAGCCCACCTCCCTCTGTTAGCTCCAGGTTAGCTTTGTTAGCTTGTAGCTCAGAGTTTGATGGGTGTCAATCATCCCTCCACACACTCAGAGACCCCCTCTCAACGCCTCCTCGCCGGCAATTTTTGGGTTTTCAGGGAGTCCCGAGACTCGTAACAGTACCAAGATGGCGACGGTGGGAACCTCCCACTGAGCTTCTTTCAGCTCATCAGAAACCCGGAGGTCAAACGGCCTGGTTTGTTTATTCATTGTTTGGTGGTTTTCCTGCAGATTGTTCAGTTTTGTTGCTGTTCCTAAAGCAACGTCTTTCACGTTACGAGGTACCCTTCCATTTCAAAAGGCAAAATATACGTACTCACATCCTTCCGTCCTCAGAAGTCTGGACTAGTCCATACCAGTAAGTCTGTTTGGGCTATGTGGACTAGAAGTGGGCAGGTTCAGCAGGCCCCATGTGGTTCCAGTTCCATGTGTGTGAAACCAATGAGGGCAAACACTGGTGTAGCACAGATACACCCACTCAGGATCGTAGCTGCAGCCCAGTTAGACCCTTACAGAACCTGCTGCCTGGACTTCAGCTAAACCTTCTGCTGGCTTCTCACTGGCTTCATCTGGAGGAAAACATCCATCTCATCCCACTGGTATCGAATGAATTGGTATCGATATATTACTAATACGAGGATGGAAGGAATTTATTCATCAGAGATTGTTTTATGACTCGTTCCTCAGTAAATTTCCATTGTTTTCTTTCCCGTCGCCGCCTCATTAGAATAAAGTTTCCTCTGGCCTTGTGGTCGGCTCAGTGCCTCCCCTCTACATCCCCACCTCCTCCACAGTAAAGCAGGAGTGTGCAGGTTCCTCCTGCTGCATGCTGCGCTAAGCACTGCTGTCTGCTCTGAGTGCTCATTAAAAACGTGCCGAGGGATTTAAACCCGTACATCGGCCGTCCTGCTGCTAAATAATTACACAAACACACCCGGCCTTTGTTTTCTGTGGAGTGGCATTGCATAGCTGGGGTGAGGGCACCGCTCTACGCCCATGCAGCAGCGTTTGCTGTGCAGATGCAACACGTTAATGAGCAGGCTGACAGCCGGCTTGCAATGCAACTTTATTTATAACGCACTTTAAAAACAAGGAAGGTGACCAAAGTGCCACAATATGAAGAGGTAAAAGTAATTAGAATAAATAGCAAATAAGAAGGACAATACAATTAAGCTAGGGTTTAATAGAATAAGATAAAAATGATTTAATCAGATGAAAATAGCCCTGCGACAGACTGGCGACCTGTCCAGGGTGTACCCTGCCTCTCCCCCGTTGACGGCTGGGATAGGCTCCAGCACACCCGCGACCCAATTGGATTAAGCGGTTCAGAAAATGGATGGATGGATAATCAGATGAAAATGTCAACAAGTGACTGGCCATGGTAACGTGATGTTTTTAAAGTCTGAATAAATTATTCCGAATTAAATATATCAGAATAAGAATCTTCTCCTTCGCGTTTACATGGAAATATTCATTCTCAATTAAGGTTTACGTGGAAAACACGTTTTCTTAATTCTGCTTTAATTTAGGGTTCTGATTGGTTGGTTGGTGGAAGTGACATACCGTACCGTACGTCTAGATTTCATTTCATTTTCACTTGATTTAGACTGTAGTTATGAAGCAGCAGCTAGCTGGTAGCATTCTACGTCACTTTCACCTGAACAGACTCGCTTTGAGCCCGTTTGCTTCGGACATGAAGCACTGTTTATGGTCGTCATGGCGACAGGACGAGGAAACGAGCAAGTGCAAAACGTCGGAAATGAACTTAAAGCGGAATGAAGGTTTTCATGATAGAGGATGAGAGAGGAAGGCAGAGAGTTCTTCAGTTATCAGACCCCTCTCTGAGGAACCAGTTTAAGGAACCAGTTTAAGGAACTAGATCCCAGTTTGGCCTCAGGAAGCAGAAAGCAGCTGTCAGTCTACGGCAGAGGTGTCAGACTTTTTGAGCCACAATAACAGATAACATAGGCTGGTGTTGGTAACCCCCCAGTCATCCTGCAGAGTCAGAGTTTTAGTGGATTTACCACAAAATCAGCTTCTGCACGAAGAAAGAAAACTGAGGATGCAGCATGTGGCGATGTACGTGGAATCGTATCAAAGACCAGAGAAATGAACTGGTCTGAGCCCTGAAAGGTGGGAAATGAGCTAAAAGGTAGAAAAACATGTTTATTTTCCTCTTGTTCAGATCGTAGCGTCTCAGTCTGAAGCCCATTTACACGCATCAGATCTTCTTTAATAAATCTCTGCACAATCTGCAATTAGGCTTTCAGGATTTTGACATGGAAACCAGTTCCCAGGTAGTTTCCAGCTAAATCTGAATGTTTCGGCCTCCAGTGATACACACCAGTTATCACAAGTCACACTTATCTGTTTCAAGGGCCGGAGAATGAACAGGGGAGTGTTGAACAGGAAGCGATACTATCAGTTAACCATGAAAACACAGATGTACAAGGAAGTGAGAGCTGAAAGCTGAGGCCTGTTTTTCCCTCTTTGTGTCACAAACACACACACATACACACACACACACACACACACACACTCGCTCTTATCTTTCACACCTGCTGATGCTGAGCTGCAGCAGCGCTGCTCTTCTCCTCCAGCATCCGAACATTTTCTCAGATCTCTGTTTCGGATGATCTGGGTGAGCAACGGTGAGCCTCGTTTCTCTGAAACCCCGCTGCTGTACCAGGAACGGAGGTCCCACCCTCGGTGAGGTTAACCGCCAACACTGACACCTCCGCTGAAGGTGTCGCCCTGACCTGAGATAAACCTGTCATCCACATCTTCACCCAGATACACGTCATGTCGACACGACGGGATGCTCAACTTTAAAACAGAAAGAACAACCCAGATGTGTCATTTAAGGCCTCAGAGATATTAGTTTGCAGCCAACTTTAGCTTCAAATGATGCTGCATTCAATGTACCATAAATGTATCGTCAAACTGGTTTTAATCTAGTTTGTTACTCATTAAAAAGGTTAGTTAGTTAAAAGGTGGCTTTACTGGTTCTTTAGTACCTGCACTTAGTTCATCAGTTGGAAGTTGATTCCCAGTCTGTCACTGAATGCAGCACCAGTACATACCAGTACCCACGAGTATACCAGTATAAGTATATCAGTACATACCAATAAACACCAGTATGCAATTACATGCCAGTACATACAAGAATATACCTGTATACAGTACATACCAGAACCCACCAGTATACCAGCATATATCAGTACTGTACATTAGGGCTGGGTTTAAGAAATCAATTAATCGATTTAAATCGATTCAAGAATAAAAAATCAATAACTGATTCATAAAAATCCCAAAATTGGTTATTTATTTATTTATTTTAATTTTTACATTTATTTTTTAAAGAAAGAAAGCTTAGTTGTTTTTTTTGGTCATTCTTTTTTACTGTAGTGTTTCTGTTAACATTGTATTCTGTTTAACATGTAACACTGGTTATTTTCACAAATAAATGTTACAGTTATGTGTGTGACATGCCAGTGCTGGACAATTTTAGTGAAAACATTAATAATAAATGTATATAAAATACACACTGTTGAAAAATAAATATTTAGATTTTATCTGTGGAAAAGTTCAACTGTGAGACACAGGCTGAGGATGCAAGTGAATGTTATGAAACATTTCTAGAGGCACCTGCATTGTTTTTGGCTTAAATTAAGAAGTAAGTTTTTTTTAAAATTTCATATTGTCTTTTTTTTTCAAAAAAAGTATTGTGAAAATCTGCTCTCGTCTCGTGGATCCAATATCATGTATCGTCTCGTCTCGTGCGTTGAGTGTATCGTCACACCCCTAGTACATACCAGTACAGACCAGTAAATACCAGTAAACAACGATACTTTGCCATTAGAGAAACAAATTGATGATCAACAGCGAGATCTGGTCCAGAGCCAGGAAGGAAAACCTCCAGTGTATCCAGTTTAGCTACCACCAGTAGCGTTAGGGCTGTCGATGCCCGATCTGTATTTGTGTGGCCTGCACATGTGCATCGTGTCCGCCATCTTGGACATCAAAATAACACGAACTATTCAGATCTGTTTGGTAAACGCATTTTCGCTTCTTCCTGTTTCTTGTTATAATTTTCACCGTCCCGGTTGTATCAGCACCTGTTCTCCTCCTCTTCCCTTTTGCAAACTAACATTGACGGAAAAAACCCGATAAACTGGCGCTCAGAACATTTCCTTTATTGAACAGAAAGATGAGACGAAGAGCCCCGCCACCGTAATGAGATCCTGAAGCCGTGTCACGCTTTCCTGCAGCAGCAACACCCACAGGCGGCCAGCAGATGGAGCTCTTTTGAATAGGAAACGTGTCGACACAGTTACACTTTTTTAAGAAAGTAGTAAAAGCCTGAGTTACTGATCATCTCAGGAACACGTAAATGCGTTTCCAAACAGATCTGAAATGTTATTTCGATCACCAAGATGGCGACGTGATGCGCACAAATACAGATCGGGCAACGACGAGTTAAATCTGGAGTTAGTGGCAGAGCTAGTATTAGCAGATGTTAGCTAATGCTATGTAGAAATAGTTAATGTTATCCAGTCTTAGCTAATGTTATCCAGTGTTAGCTAACATTTTCCGACACTAAATGGAAAGTTGCCAGAATTTCTATGAAGCATAAAGAGAAAGAAAACTAAATACAAAGGGAAAAACGTTTATTATATATATAAATTGCTTATAAATGTTTTGTATTTAAATTTCAAATAAACTATACATTTATTTACAGTTCAAATGAAAAGAAACACATTTAATAAACTGTAAACAAATGTAATGTTTCCCAAAATCAGAGAAAAAAGGAAGCTCCATGTGTTGACGATTTCTTTCCAATACTAACAGAAACCATCCCAGAGGCCCTCTAACCCATTAAAGGATGTTACACTTGTCCATTTTGTCCCTTTCAGTTTGAGGATTTGCTATTTTCCTCTTTATCCAGTCGTCCTTTTCAGAGCAGCTGAGGCTTCAGCCACTTACAGTGGTGATGACGGCTGACAGGATTTCATGGTGAGCTTTTCTGCTGCAGATTACAGTCATGCAGAGAGGTCACTCTGTCTTCTGCTGCTCCGTCCTTTATTTGGGCCCCAGGGATTGTTGAGCGGGATGAGGCATATCAGTAGTTTCCCAAATTTGAAGCGTATCCATATATTCTAAATATTTTTTCTTCAAAACCCAGAACTAATGTCAAAGCCCATTAATAGGACAGAGAATCTGAAGCCTTGTTCGCCCTGCGGCTCTTCGGCCAGACTAAGCGCTGACATCTGAGGCAGTACGTGATATGATGCTGGGCATGATTTAGAATAAACTGGAACATTTCTGGAGAAATTTTGAGGGGTATAAGTAATTGTTCAAATTAATTCTTCACATATTCAAATTGAAAAACTTGTAAACATGAACATGATTAGCTTAAACTGTTGGACTTGTTTCTCACTCACAATCAACTACTTCACATTTCATGATGCTACAGACAAGATGAGATAATGAACCTACAGAGCTCACCAGAAAAAGGAAACAAAACAATATGTGTGGCTTTACCCCATTTGTCCTGACATGACATTTACAGAACTTTATATATTTTGTTGTATTAACTTTGTATTGGTCCTTTAAAGAAAACCCAACCACTGTTTTGCCTCACCATTATGAAAATGACTCATTAAGCCCCAAGCATGACCACATATTCCACTCTGTTAAAGTTATTGAGGAGGAACATTAATTTTTTGGGGAATTTCATAGTTTAAAATGACCTGAAATAGACACAAACTTTCAGAAACTCATGACTAAGCATATGTTAATGAGTTTTAATGAAGAGACGGTGATGATGAATCTGGGACACACAACTCTCCCAATGTCTTTAAAATCATCCCCAGCTCTTCTTCTGTGGTAAAGTGTTTCTTATGGGATGTAATGTTAAGCCAAGATTTAAAAAAAAAACTACAAAAATGTCCTGGTGTCAAACAAAAGAGGCCGAAATACAGTACATACACACTCTCTGTGGCTCTGCTCCTAACTCCAGATTCATGATTAACCCCCTTTTAATCCACTGGGCTCAGAAAGGGATGGACATGGTCAGCAGCAGGATCAGGTAGGTAGATCAGGTAGATGGGTCTGGCTCAGCACGGTACGGGAACATTTCTCTGTGTTTCTACAGGCAGAAACTGGGAAGGCTGGCAGAATATCCCTGTTTACTATATGTCTGTACATAACTATACATCTGAGAGAACAGAAAGAGCCCGTGGAGTTCCCCAAGGCTCCATCTTGGGGCCACTGCTGTTCTACATCTGCATGCTCCCACTCAGACAGATGATGAAGAACAACTTAGCATGTTGCTATGGGGATGATGATGACACACAAACACAGACTCATCAGACCAGCAACGTTTCTCCATCTCCCAGTCTCAGCTTTCTGTTACAGCTTTGTTGTGTGTTCTGCGACTAACACAGCTACACACAGGATGTCGCCTTTTATCATCTCCAACCAGTCGGCCTAGTCTCCTCTGACCTCTGACATCAACAACTGGATGTTTTCTCTTCTTCAGACCATTTTCTGGAAACACAAGAGATGGTTGTGGGGGAAAATCCCAGTAAATACTCAGACCAACAACCATAAACCTCCTTTCATCCTCATTCCGATGCTGAGATTAAACTCCAACAAGCTGTCTTCACCATATTTACGTGACTAGATGCTGCCACGTGATTGGCTGCTTAGATATTTGCATTAACAAGCAGGTGAACATCGGGTCATTTCTTTGCATTTAGAATATAAACAGCATATTTTACACCACATACACCGTGGTGCCAACCAATGAAAGTTACCAAATTATTTCCATTTTATGGAATTTCATTTACTTTCACACCTGTAATGATATTTGCTTTAGATTTAAACATACTAGCAGCTTCCAGCTTGTAGCAAAGCACTGTGACAGATTGCACTAATCCCTTTTGATGCAAGCCATTAGCATTTCTGCAGGCTTTATTAGGCTTGTTTATCATAATGAGCTGCAGCATGTGCCATATATTCCTGACAATATCAGAAATGGGAAACCAGTAAATGTCTATGTGTTAACACTAGTCATGCTAGCATGTGGAATGCTAGATGACTTGTAATTGACTGAGTTGTTTCAGACAGCACAAAGTCAACTACAGTCGTTCCTGGGAGAATTCAGGTTGCACTGTTTGATATTTGAGAGGTTTGTCCAGTCAAAGCTTTTCTTCTGTGTGTTTAATGTCTGAACGAGAGTCCTGGCAGTCTCTGACGTATTTAGGTAATTATAGTGAAAGAAGAGATGTTACGACAAGCCTATCTGCATAGACATTTTTCTTTGTTTCCTGCCATGAGCGCTGGCTACTGACTTATTAGTAAGAACACTGATAAAGCATCATAATAGCCTATATGGTCTTAATTCAGAGTTGTAAAGATTTTGTAAAATCATTTTGTAATTCAAGTTTGTGAAGGTGTAGAAAAGAATTTCGAAGGTTTGAGTTTATGAAGAAGAACAGAAGTTCTGCAAACATCTGTTCCACTATCTGGAATACACTGCCTGGAAACCTGGACCTAACTCAGCAAAAAGGAGCGGAGCCTCTTATTGGATAATTTCTGCATGGGCCGTTATCTTTCAGCTGCAACAAGATATTTAACCCCAACTGATGCAATGAGCAGCTTCTCCTTTCTGAAACAGCCATATGGGAAGACAAACCTTGTGGTCCTGGAAAGATGTGAGTCTGTTCCAGAAGGGTCAGATTATCAGCGTCAAGCAGAAAAAAACATCTGAGGAGATGCAGGAACTAACACTGGGTTCAGAACTGTCCAACACATGATTAAAACATATTTTTTCCTTACAATTAGCCTCCTTACATAGGCTAATTGTTATTAATTGGCTAATATGTATGTATATATGTATATTTGAATGTATGACATGGTCAGTGAAGCACCTTGAGATGATGTTGTTACGAACAGGCGCTATACATATAAAGTTGAATTGAAATAATTGAATTGAGTTAAAACAGGAAGGATAGCGGGGACCATTGTCTTCCAGGAATAAATGTAGTGGAAAAACCACCAATCAGTGAAGCTGACTGGAGAAAAATCTTCAG
>JAVQJG010105242.1:0-39631 GCA_036024015.1 Craterocephalus amniculus | reverse complement strand
CTTTTATCTATTCAGTCATTTTAATACCTTCATTTAGCAATTTTGTCTATTTTCATCACTTATTTTTATCCAGGTCCTAAAATTGACCTTTTAAAATATGTAATTTTCCTTTTATTGTTCTTATTACTTTGGTTTATTTATGCTCTTTTAAGTATCTTTTACTAAGTTTTATTTTACATCTTTTATCTTTTTTATCCTCTAGCTCCGGTGTTCCCTCATGGGGATCCTCCGCGCCGGGGGCTGTCTCTCCGGCCTGCGGGGTTGTCGCTGCGGGGGTCGCCCTGGACGGGATGGCTGATGGGCCCTGCACTGCGGTCCTGTGGCTGTGGTCGGGACCCTTGCCTGCACCGATCTTGGCGGCTCCTGTGGCGATGTCCTCTGTAGTCGCTGGAGGGGCACCTCCCGGTGTGGATGGGTCCCCAAGGTATCGTTTCCTCACAGCGGTGTCGAGCCAATCATCTTTTCACTTGTCTTTTAGTTCTCTCTCTCAAACTTTGTTCTTATACCGTTTCAGTTAAGGAGACAGTGGAAGGCATAGTTTTAATTCTATGAAAAGAAGAGTGGCATAATCTGTTTGTGTTGCGTGCTATTTTTAATATATGATTTTACACTGTAAAGCACTTTGTATTGCATGGTAATGTATGAAAAGGGCTATACAAAATAAAGTTTGATTTGATTTGATTTGATTATATTTGTGTTGTGCAGGAGGAGCTTTCACAGTCTGGAGCAGCTTTCTGCTGAAGTCAGTCTGAACTCTGACTCCCAGAAGACTGATGGGAGGCAGAACGGAGATGCTGCGTGGACCTCGGCAGGTAAAACTGCTGCATCATTTAAATGCACAATGAGTACTATAATAATAGTAATAACAATAATGATGATATTTCTGGGCACCTTTTCATGACACTGATGGTCACCTTACATGAAATATGTTCAATTAAGATCTATTAAAACAGGACATTCACTCACAGGGAGAAACAGTTTAAACCTTGGGACTTGAGTTTTGCTTTAAAAAGTGGAAATTAATCAGTGTCGGAAAGTTCAGAGGAAACAGTTTTTTATATTTGCTGCATGCTCTGCCCCCCCCATGGTAATGAAGCAAGCAGAGGGGCTGTTACATTGATGAAAGTAGAGTAAATGAGGGCATGTATGGAAATATGGAGGAGGTCAAATAGGTCAATTAGGGGCGAGGTTGTGAACAACCATTTGCTGAGGGTAAGAAATAGTATTTTGAAGTGAATGTGGTATATGATGGGAAGCTGCTGCAGGGCAGGTTTGATGTAAGGGGTCGATGGGGTTCTGGTTATGATGAATTCTGTACCATTTGAAGTTATGGAAGATTTTCTGTGGTACCTGTACTGTAAGTAGAGCTGGGCAATATATTGAAATTCCCAAATATATTAATATAAGAATTTGGGAATATCGTTTGTATCAAGATAACTTGTTTCAAATCAAAAGTATCTCTTCATTTTGCATAACTTTATTTTTGGTATGGTCATTGAAAATTATTTGTCATTCTTTTGAAATACATCTACTTTAATTCCAGTTATGTTTTAACCCTATAAAGCCAACAGTTTCATATTTCATACAAGCCATTTCTGAGACCTTTTGCATCACTTTTTGGCAAAGGCTTTGCTTAAAACCCTGTTGTAGACAATATGATACTTGTCTTCTGCTCCCTAAACGATACCAGGAAACAGAAGACTACATTATAACAACTTTGACATGTCATATGGTAATAAATAGTATATAGGCAAAGAAAACTTTTGTTCATTTTTTCCCCATTTTCTTAAAGGGCCAAATTCTTTTTTAAAAAATGACTTCTCTCCCTGTTTTTTTTTTGGGCTGGGCTTTAAAGGGTTAATGCACTTGTGCTACACTGACCCTTAATAAAAGTGTCTTTAACTCTACAAGGCTGTAAATTAAAAACATCTGTTTGGTTAACTGATCAAAAATAAAAGAAAGATTAAAGATATAGTGTTATTCAGGAAAAAATGATTAAGAAGTAACTTTGTTTTATATTATATATATTTATATTATTATATTATATGTATATATTTTTTTATATTATGTTTTATATTTTTATATTTATATATCTTTTCTTCTTTGCCATTTATTCCAATGGCATGCTCTTCTTAGGTTGTGCAGGAATGTAATTGTACTTTCTCCACCACAACATAAATGCCTTTGTAGCAGCCACCCATACACATGTACACACACACGTTCCAATGCAGGCCTGTGTGTTGTGCTTCATGTAGGCAGCTTAAACTATGCATAATCATCAGCTGAATTTTATTCTGTTTGCTGTTTTCTTGCCATAGGGAAAGACAACACTCCCTCCATGCTGGGTTTGTGTGGCTCTCTGGCCTCATTACCGAGCTCCAAGTCTCTGGCAAGCCTCAAGTCCAGCGAGTGTTTGGTCAACATCAGCACTGAGCCCAGTCCTGCGTTCTCTCCCAGCTAGGAGCTCCAGACCAACAACCGCCATGATTTAACTCCCCACCCCGTCCGCCTGGTGATGCTGCGTTGATCACGTCCAAGTACCCGACCAAAACCCTGCTCCCACCATTTTTCCATCTCCATGAGATTTCAGCTGAAAAGTCATGACAAAAAAATGTGGATTTTCTTTCTAAGTGAGAGAGAAATCATCATGAAGTTGATAGGCTCCATCTGTTTTGATTATTTGTTTCTTTCCAGTCTTATCCACTTGATTCTTTGCTTCTATGCTCCACTTTGAACTATCCATGAATTCTTTCATCCAGAATCATGTAATGCATTCAGTCACACCTGCAAGCATCTGAAGCATCCATCTACCTTCTAAATATCTCCACTTGCTCCTTATTTGAATATTAGTATTCTTCCTGTGACATCATCTATGTGTTATGTCACCTTTTGGCCTGTTTTATTCGTAACCAAATCAGCACCTGCAGCTGTTTTGATGGAGCCACTCACATAGATGTAACAGATTTTATGATCATTTAAAGAGATACAGATACAAGATAAGTAGGTTTTACAGATCTTTATACAGTGTCAAAGCAAAGATGGGTCAGTTTTTACAAGTTTGCCTGAATAATATTTGGGTCTATCACCCCTGAAAGTGTCATTCTGGTTTAATCAATCAAACACCATTAACTCTAATATGTTTAGTTCTGTGCAGCTATTTGTTGATTTTATCTAAACTTAAGCTACCATTTACAATATGATCATGTCTTTTATCAGTACAGCAGAACTGTATATTCCTACATGCATACCTTTTTTTATTTGTTTGTTTTGTGTTGCAATAAACTGCCTTTTCCATTTTCCCTGCTGTCTGTGCAGATCATATCAATGTTCGTCTTTTTACTGACAAGAACAAACACAAGATATTACAAATGCTTCTAAACAGGAGACTAATTGGGATGTTGTTGAGCAGCTAATTGCTTTACTCTGCCTCCATCTAGTGGTGCAGCGTACCATAATTTAGAATGGAAATGCAATCTCAGTTTTTCAGCTTAACCCTCGGGTCACAGTCTGGGAGGCCAAATTACACTTATAAACCGTAGTGTTAACATACCGTAAAACTAACATTCTTAGCCACAGATTAGACAGCAAAAAAGTTTGAGTTGAGGAGCCAAAATGTCTGTTAATCGAAGAGTTGATTGAACATCTACACACCTGTTTAATATATTTGTGCTGTTTCATTTTCTATTACATTTGAACCTGGTAAACGTGCATCCATTATGGAGCTTTGTTAGAAAAAATGGCCTTTTTATCATTTAAAAGACCAACAGCAAATGTTTCAAAGCTTAATTTGCACCTTTTCTCTAGAAAGACCATAGTAATTGTACATGCATTACACTGACCATGCTATTGGGACACCCACCTTTATATGCACGTGAACTTTAAACCTGCAGGACTTGTACATATTTGGCAGGCACAGGGACTGAAAAGGGTGCAAATTAGGCCCAAAACCCCATCCTCAAAATGAAAATAGTATATCTCTGCAATGAAAAGGTTTATTTGCATACTTTTACGGTCAGATGTATAATTATCAGTCTATGTTTCATTGCTGAAGAATAAATGCCGATGGCAGATAGCACAAATGAAAAAAAATCACACTGACCAACAAAAGAACAATGAAAAACAGAAAATGTTAGGACGACAGTGAGTAGAATATCCCTGTGCAATGATGCAACCGTAGCTCTAGATCTTGATCACATTGTATTAATTAACATTATTATTATGATAAAATGAAACAAAATACTGATTAGAGAGGTTTTAGTGCAGACAATTCATATGGGGTCTTCAAAATGACTATTACGTCACATTTTGGCCATCTGGTCTCAACATCCCCCAATTGGGGGAAATTTATGTTGTTCAGAAGATGATTAATATCCTCTCCTGTTGCTTTTCCCTCCAAGCTCTTGCAGAACAGGGATGTGTTTATGAATGTTGTTGCTATCAATGTATCAAACAATAGCAACAAGTTGAGGATTTTCACCCACAGCTATCAATTAATCTCGTTTTTCCACAACTTGCTCAACACTAGTCATGTTTATGCAATCACACGTTCGATGAAATGCCTGGTCAAAATAAAAATATTTTATGTAAATGCAAAATTAAAACAGAATAATGAGGATTTTTTTCTCTATAAACTTACAGATATGTTTTACTTATATTACAGGATTATCAGAAATTTGACCCACAACAATGTTTAGTCGTTTTTCCAAGTAGGCTACCCCATGGAGTATCCCAAACCAGCCTAATGGAGGGGTACTAGTACTCCTAATTAAGAAACATTGATTTAGGCTACTATAAAACAAAGAGAACTTAATCCAAACAAGTGTTGGAAGATGATGATGATAAGTTTTTTTAAAAAGTGCTCAAGATGGGAAAATAAGAAAAAAGAAACAAAAAAAATACATAAAAGCTGTGCTTTCAGTGTATTATAAGCACATGTGAGATACTATGCAACGTGCAGAATGGCCCAAAACATCTATTTGTTTATTCTGGTCAAAGGAAGGTCTCTGGTGCACCTTGAGGGGAAAGGACCACTTTTCTCGAGAGACCACAAGCCATTTACAAACACATTAATGGGGAAAATTGTCAAGGACCCTCTGAGCCTCTGCAGTGAACTTTCGCGGTCCTCACGCCACCCTTTGAGAGACCACACACGCACGCACTCAGCCACACAAAAACGCTGTGAATGGATCGAAGGTTTGGACATGGCTTTTAAAGGGAGGGGGTGATAGATGTCCCATACCCCGCAAAGTTGAAAAAAATCTTCACAAAGTGGGTGGGAACTTCATGATTTTTTTAAAGGGAGGTCTCTCCTTTTTCCAGACAGATGGATGAAATGTCCAATAAGCGCTCAGTAATATTCTGCTACCACCAACCAGCTCGGCCTCCCTTGCAAATACACGCTAAATGGGATAGTAGTACAGGTTGAGCTGTTGTGTTGTCACTTCATAGACAAGAGAAACGAGCAGCAATATGTTAAGAAGTACATAGTCTCTGTGAGCGTCCTTTCTCTGCAGAATGAAGGATAATACGCGGTTCGTTGTGATGCGTTCACGTGCAAAACTCAATTAACTCGTCTCTCCGCTTTTTCCACGCGAAACTTTGGGCCGTGAGGCAAGGAAAAATGATGCTGATCATCACAAAAGAAAACCCAAGCAGTTTATCCATCAGGAGGCCCGGGCACATTTTTGGATCATCGCTTTGGATGAATTGAATGTGTGCAGAAGGGAAGGCTGTGCCAAGCAGAGCTGCGGGGAGCGACGGGAAGCGGAGCAAAGCCGTGTGTTTTCACAAGCGCAGCTCGGCTGTGGGAGCGGAGTGGGGGATGTCGGGCAGGAGTGGAGGAGCGCCCCGGGGGTGCAGCAACCCCAGCCTGCAGCCCCTCAGAGCCACGGTCCCGTACCAGCTTCAGAGAGGCTCCGCTCTCCTCTGCAGGGAGGTCAAGACGGGTAAATACGCACGCAGGACGAGTTGGCTGCAATCTGCATTTGCTTCCATGTGACCCAAAAGCTGAAAAAGTTTATTTTGTGTCTCTCTTTCATCAGTGTTAGCCTTGAAAAATACGCGATAAATGGTTCACATTTTGACGACCATATAATTTTCATTGAACAAAATAGATTGGACTTTCATTCATCAAAATATAAGCTAATTATGATAGGTGTAGTTTATGAACAAAATTTTTTTTACTGTTTTTTTTTTTTTTTACTTTCTACATAATAATTTTGAATCATTTTTTTAACATAGTTACTGGAAGCACAACCATGTAATGAACTCTTTTCCTCTCCACAACTTCAGTTTGACAAGCCATCTAGAATCTTGTTCACATGGTTTGTGGACTAAAAAAATATATTTCCAACACACTATGGGAAAGCTAAGTCAACAACGAAGAGTGCAAACCCTGAAACATAACACTCTTCTCATAATGTTATTTGGACACTCAGCTGCCCCTTTGCACTCTGACCTGCAGGATTTCTGATGCATGCTTGATGCTAACACAGCAGCAGCTTTAAATGCCTCTTTGTTGCTCTTGGAGAGCTTGTTCTTTTAACTGTATCATGAAACCCACATCTGCATGTTATTTTTACACCCTGTCTGCCCTGCAACCAGGCCGATGACAACTTACTGTGGGTGTGCTTTCAGGTTGATGGTAAATAAACTTGGTAGCCTGTGGTGAGTGTTCCCAGCGCTGTGTAGCTGGATGGCTTTTCTCCAGGTCAAAGGCGTGATGTACACCTGCCAGAGGCGCAAAGGGCTGCCAACAGGCACACAAACACTCACTCACACATACACGCTGCTGTGTACGCTTATGGAAGGGTGGAAACCTTGGAACAATGTCGTTAACAATTACCACGGGTGTTAAAATACTGTTGAGTCTTTTCGAGAGAGTTATTTACACATAAGTGTCACATGCTGTGTTACTACAGAGTGAACGTGATTGCACAGGCAGGAGATCATGGTTTTTGCAAGAAAGGGAAGGTTTTGGCTCACATTGGGCAAAAGCTTGACATGCTCATTTATTTTACGTGTTTTATTTTGCAGACAGAACCACGGCTCGCCCACCGAAACCCACTATCCGCCGAACTCTCTCTTTGGACACAATCGTGGGGCCCTATCTGCAGGGACAGTGGCCCAAGGAGGCAGAAAGCACCGCAGTTACCTGCGCCAATGACAAAGCCACACAGGTAAATAAATATGTATCATGAAACTCAATTATTGATGTTATAACTGTTACGCTGGGCCACGATTAATAATCCCAGTTCTAGAGCTACTTTCCCATAAAACCTGTTGCTTCATGTTGCAGGGAGGAAAAATCAGGCGGGTCTGAATCAAACGTTTCTCAGCGCTGCCTCCCATGTATGTTAAGTTTTTCAATAGACGACAAGATATCTGATGTTGGCTCTGCAGGTGTCTGGTGGTTCCAGTTCGACGCAGCGGGTGGAAGGCAGCCAACTGGAAATAGTCGTTTTTGTTCTTCTTTAAACTCTGCTGTTCTGCCTTCGCTTCCCCCCCTTCAACTGTATCTGCCCCAAACTAGTGCACAAAGCCTCGAGTAACATCACCAAGCTCCGCAGCTTCGTCTTTGCTCCTGACACAGTTTAAACCCGCACGAACCCCCTTTGCCTCCATTGTGAGGAGCAGACCCCTCCTGACCTCATTATACAGACACCCCATCCCCCAGTGCTCTCCTCAAGCACACTCATACAGGCACACCACCAACCCACCTCCTTCTGCCAAAGCTCCTCTGCATTATGTCACATATAACTGATTTTTTTGCTGCAACATCATTCTCTATTTGGATCATTGTTGCATCTTTTCTCTTCCGACACTAAAATCTTACTGAGGCTGATTTATGTTTCTGGGGAAAAAAATAATTAAATTCCCTTAAAAGTTAGTTAAGTCATTTTGTGGATCAGCCAAAGTGAGCTACTGGTGTAGGAAAGCACTTGTGGCTCCTTCAGACTGTACATCGTCATGGTTTTAGCTGAATATTAATGCCAGCTTTCTAACAGGATGATATTTATAATCAGTTTAGCAGATTGCTAAGTAGCATTAAACACATGGCACAGCTGTGGCCGGTGCGATTCCTTCCGCAGATAATTGTTATATCATTTGTAAAGTGAAATCTTTCTGACAGCACAAAGTGAAACTTCAGTCCCTTTGTGACTGAAAATCACTCTGAGCATGAACGTCTGGGGCAGGTTTGGTTATAAATGGTCAATTTTCTGCACTCATATATCCCCTTGTAACCTTAGCTAGGTTCTACAAAAGACTTTACATGTGTTTCCCATTCAGCCATTCTGACACACATACACAAACACACACACACGCACACATACCAGTGGCAGTATAACTGCCATGCAAGGGCTCGACTGCTGAAGGAAGTAACTTGGGGCTTGGTGTCTTATTTGAGGACTATTCCATATGTGAAGGGGCTGGAGATGAAACTTTCTGATTAGTAGACGCCCTATACTCTTTCACATGAACTAGAATTGATTAATAGATAAATGAATAGATACATAAATAAAGAAAAAGATAGATAGATGGATAGATAAATAAATAAACTTCTGAGGATCA
Organism: Craterocephalus amniculus; assembly: GCA_036024015.1. NCBI lineage: Eukaryota > Metazoa > Chordata > Actinopteri > Atheriniformes > Atherinidae > Craterocephalus > Craterocephalus amniculus. The sequence continues at coordinate 31,060 of JAVQJG010105242.1, read as the reverse complement.
GTTATTCAGCCTAAACTGAGCTGAATATGGACCAACTGATTCACTGACAGTATTGTCTGTTTTTATCAATTTTGATATTGATAAATAACCAATTAATTACAACTTTAACTGCTATATAAAATATTATATGAAGTAAATGCTTGTATAATTTTGATGCAGCCCTGATTCCTTGTAAACAAGAATAAAGGACACACTGATAAGTTGTCCGAGCAGGAAACGTTAGCCAGGCAATCCACTTGCTCTGTTACCTTGAAGTCTTTTTATAGGTTTTCGTCCCATGATCCCCCTGCTCGTGTTTTGGGGAGGGTGGGGTTGTTGGTTTTGGATAATGTAGGGGGTGATTTGGTGGCTGTAACTCTAAACCAGTGTCACTGTATGACTGCCTCACGCTGCAGCCTGACTTATTTAGCCAGGCACTGGACATTCGAGTCAACCGAACAGAAGATGGGCTCTGCTTTTTCCTGAAGGCAGTCATGGAAGCAGTAGAGCTGTGAAGCTGATGGCCTGAAAGCAGGCTGTATTGTGCGGGAGAGAAAGCAGCGATGCAGAATGAGAGCTACATGATTGTATGTGTTGTTAACCGAGGCCGACATGAATAGAGCGGGCGCCGCAGAGTGGATCGAGTTGTGTGGGAAGCAGTTGGCTGATGGTGGAGGCACCAGAACTTTGAGTGTCTGATCCTGCTGGTTCCTTCCAACTGGAATTTACCTGCGGATCATGAACGACCAGTTGTGCGCTCACAGCCAGCAGTCAGTGATGAACCAGGCTTCAGCTGGGAGAAGATCAAGAGTCAATGTGAAGAAGTCGGTATGGAAACGGGAGTGAAAGTGTCGCGCTTTGGTGGCTGAACAGTGTTTATTTGTGGTGTGGCTGGATTGTTTTCCCTCTACAGTACGTGACCTTGTGAATAACAGAGTTAGCATATGTTTATAAGAGCAGTGAAGTATTAAATTTGTATTTATAGACTGCAACGGTGTGGTTTGGGTGTTTTCTTGTATGTGTGTGTGTTTGTATGTGTGTGTAAGTGGGGCTGTTTTGCAGCTCAGAGTGGTTTCTTGTTGCCTTCCTCTGTACAGCTGTTGTGGGGCAGGTGTGGAGGACAGCTGTGAGGCTCAGCTTCTGTGCCATAATACCAAGTGCTGCATCTGATAGGAGTTTACTGACTCAGCAGAAAATGTAAAGGGCCTCCAAATGGTCAACCCTGTGGTCAGTTGGAGCCACCCTCCCCCTCCCCTGACAGCCTGACAGACACAACATTGGACTCCTGTTTGCTAAACTGTGATATATGTTTTTCAAAAGACTCCAAGTTCCTGGGCAGAAGAGAGCCGGGGAAGGAGAAGTGTCGGTGGACACAAACGCTCCGCATCCTGGGGCAGTGCAGAGCACCTGAGGGAAGTAAGTTCAACAACATGTATGATGATAAATTCCTGTGTCCTCCTGCATACTCACACATGCTCTCAAACTGATAGTAAGACACATTAACAGCCCCTGAGGGCATATTTGGAGACTTTGCCCTTTAAGTTAGAATTCTACTGGGTCCTAAATCATTTTTATCTCCCATTTGCCCTCAGGTGGCCAAGCTGAGGCACCAGTTGCAAAAGCGCTCACGGCATGCACCTCCTTCAGCAGGAGATGAACTCTCCCATCAAGCCCTGCCGGCAGGTCATGCAGCAGGCATCACTCAGGTAGTAGAGATGGGCATACCCATAATCTGGAGTTGATACTTTCATATTTACCCATTAAAATATAGGATTTGGCTCTTTTTTTGATAGCAAGATACTACTGTGCAAATACAAAAAATGTAGTTTATATAACATTATACCATTATAGGCAACAAAATGACTTGTAAAATCCGGGGTGTTGCTTCTGTCACATGCTTTTCAGGTAGCCCATTCATCCCTTTTCTGCCATGTTTTCAGGTTAGAGACATATCTAAAAAAGTGTTGGCAGCAGCTGTAACTACCAACCTGCCTTCTATGAGCAGACTAGAATGAACGTAGTAACAGGGATATAAAAAAAACACTGGTTCTTTTCTTAGGACTGGCTGTCATCGAGGCTTCACTGTTGCTGCTGTGCTGTCTCGAAAAGACTACTTGAATCCAGCATGCCATACTGTTCAGCTCAGACACACCCCTGGCCCAAAACCATACATTTGCATACATGAAAACGCTCATAACTAGATTTAGACATGTTCTAATTTCACCTGTGTTTTACACAATCTCCCACAGACAATTCCCCTGATGCCCCTGAACAGACTGGCCCCTCGGCTACGGAGAAGCGTCGAAGGCCTTAGTTTAGAGCTGGAGGAGGTCTTTGTGTCTGAGAAACCGGATGATCAGCATGAGGTTAGATAACCGCTGCAAATTAATCAGCAAGGCTGATAAAGTATAAACAATTTAATTTAAATACGTGATATTTGAATTGTCAACATGTTGTATAAATGGTTGTTTTAATACCAAGAATCCTGCTGAACTCCCTAAGATTAAATAATACCATGATTTCTTCTGTATTAATGCAGATTCTGGATATCCCAGACGGCCACAGGGCTCCTGTTCCTGTGCAGAGATGCAGCAGTGGCTCTCAGAGTGAGCCCTCACCGGGTCCTCTGGATCCTTCCCTCCTTTCTCCTTCTCAGTCCCCATGTCCTCTGGATCCAACACTCCTGTCGCCTTCAGCTTCCCCCTGTCCACTGAATCCATTACTTTTGTCTCCCTCTCAGTCACCGTGTCCCATGATAGAGCCAGGTAAGAAGGCTTTCTGCTTTTTATATTGTTCTCTTTAACTGTCCTGTGCTATAAACCGAAGTATATCTGTGGTGTTTTTTATTCAAAGTGATAGATGTGTTTCTCTATGCAGAATCTGTGGACTGCGAAGCCTCATGTCCTTCCCCTTCCACATTACTTCCATCATTTGCACTGGATCCCCCTGTGCTGCAGCCCTCCTCCACTTCGCCCCGTCCCAACAAAAGCTACACCTTTCAGCGCGAGCCGCCGGAAGGGTGCGAGCGAGTTCGAGTATGTGAGGAAGCAATGTAAGTAGCGAGCTTTAAACCAATTACCCAAAGATAAAATCATGCAAGCATTTCCTATTTACTACAGCCCGGGTAATGTGGGGTGTGGAGCCAAGATTCAAGGATGAAGCGCAATTAATCTGCTGATGTTTTGATCATATAAAGCAAAATGTCCTTTTAGGAATTAAAGCCATACGTCGTTTTTCTGGAGGTAAAAGTTTGTTTTTTACGTGGTTCTGTTGGAGTTAGTTCTTTAATAGCGTGATGCTGTTTTTACTTTGACTACTTTAAGTATGTTATTGTGGCATTGAATGAAGATACATGAGATAGTCAATATTAAAAAAAGAAGAGTCACAGCCTGGATGTAACAAACTTCACCTCAGTTACCCAATGTAACCAAAATATTTTGTCTTTTTCTGAATTACTGGACAAGACAATACAGCACTGTTGAGTCTCTTAATGTTGATTCAATATTGTTTATTGTTTACTGTTTATTGAAAAGGATGCCCATTAGCTGAAGCCAAAATGTAAGCTAGTCTCCCTGGGTTCCAAACAGTCGGAATAAAGAATAAAAGCAACAGCAGATATACACGCAAAAGGATAATTGAAAATAATAAAATGAAGATTCAAGTTAATGCACAATGAGAATACAAAAAATATACTCATACTTATATGCATACAGATATGCACATCCAAAATGCTATTTCTGTAAACATTTTAGAAATGAATCTTGTGGTCTTGAGATAAATGACTCAACCTAAGTTATGCTAAGAAAACTGAAGTGTTTATAAGTATATTCTTAAAATCCTTTTAAAACCACAGTTTTTCCCTAACGTCACATGGAATACACGTGACCTGTAGATTACTGACCTCTTCACAGACTTAGTCTTCTTTAAGGGTTAAAAAAAAAATCCACCCAATTTTCACCCCTCCAATAAAATAAGAATGAGTATTTGCTCAGTAACTTATATTACATTATATTATTGCCAGTATCATGGAAAAAATTATGGCAACATCGGTTGGAAATAAATATTGATACTTAGTGGAACCGTTGTGGTTACAAAAGTGGGATTGGGTCTGGAGAACCCAGTCTTGGGTCCCTGGGGTGCAAACACAGATGAACCACTGTGGGCCCTTAGATACAAGGACTTATTCCTCTTTTTTCTTTTTTTTTCAAAATTCAGTTGAAGGTTATTTTCACAATTTCCCTCCATTTCACTGACTTACATTTTACCAGCTGAACAAAGACGTCATACAAATGACCGTGGAAACCTAAACTGCTTTCACGACTGTTGTGGTTTACCTCTGAATTTGCACTGTCATTCAGTTTGAGCACTTCTGTCTTTTTACCTCCAGGTTTGCTTGTCAAGACGAGCATCTCCTCCAGTCATCGTGCCCCGACCCCAATAAAGTCAACTTTACCCCCCATGGAGGTTCTGCTTTCTGCCCTGTCAGTCTTCTGAAACCCTTGCTGCCCTCCATGGACCTGCTTTTCCGTGGCCTGTCAGTGTCTCCTGTGACAGGCTGCTCAGGTCAGGCCTCTCCAACCCGGCACCTGGGCATGCAGTAGGTGGATATCTGAGGAGACTTTCTCATGACTGAACCACTTTGCACTGCCAGGACCTGGAGAACTTGGATGTGTTTTATATGCAGTTTGACAATGGACACTGTCTCATCACTGCATGCCATGATCACTGTGATGAAAACAGACGATGCAACTGTAAGCATTTGTTGTTGTACAAGATAATAACTGTATGTGGCTGGATTTCTGATCAATTCTACCTAGGATGGTTTGATTAAGCTGATTTTTCTTTACCTCATCAGCACTTACATTTTCCTGGTGTTTCCTCATGTGACAGATTATTTTACAGGATTTAATTTTCAGAAATGATAAGTAATGCATGAAGAAATGAACGTATATCTAAGTATTTTAGATTGTTCATTTTAGTTTCTGTCAGACAAGGCCTACAGTCTTGGCAGCGATCATGTCGAAGTAAGTGTGTTTGCTGTCAGAAAGCCTAGCACTTAGTGCTTATGAAACAAGTATTACTTTCTGACTGTACTTGAGTGTTGATCAGTATCATCCCTGAGCATTTTTAAAAATGTTCAGCATTATTTTAGAATGGATGAAAATCAAAGTAATAGCTTTAATTCTTAAATCTGTAGTTTCGAAAAAATAAATATTTTGGTCTGTAGATTATAATGCTCTACTTTTCTACAGATGTTTCTCAGAAGATATATATTTTTGTATCTTTGAATGGAGTTATTCAGTGTTTATGTTAAGCTTTCATCAAAGAAATCTACTAGTCTTTTTCTTTATACAGTTGTACTTGGGTTGAATGCAAGCTGGAATTAATTTTTTTAGCTTTACTTGCCTACAATTACTGTAACAACCAAACTGCTTTGTAAACTTTTTATTGTTAATCACTGCAGATGAGGCTGTCTCATTTTTAGCCTTTTTGCCCCATTGGTTTTGATCACAAATTTTTGATTGAGAACTGTTTGAGTTTTTATTATTAAAATGCATTGCATACCAGCTTTATGTGGGTTTCACTGATTGGAAATATGACAGATATGAAAAATTATGGACCCGTGTTCATTATTCATATTTTATTTTATTTTAGTTTGTGAATATTATTTCATTCTCTCTTTATTTTTTAACACAATTTAAACTCCTGCAGTCATTGTTGTTGTGCTTGTATTCGACACGTGGATTTGCGGTTTGCAAATCTAAGGACCTCCCTTTTCCCCACATCAGCTTTGTGGTTGGTTGCTGGTGGCTCTCTATTGCTTACATGGACCAATGAATTTAATCCACATCCTTCTACGACAAAAAGGCACGCGACATTTTCAAGGATGGGCCTCGTTTTTCTGTTTTAGGTGTCTTTTATATTGCCTAAAAACTCAAGTGTGGTCATTCAAAATGTTAACTAGTAAATAAAATTTGCATTTAGTTAAATGCGAATACTGAATCTTTAATATTTCATTGACCATGACAGCACATGTTTGAAATAAATACTTACTTTACCAGACTAAATATAAATGATTAGGCTAAGCTGGTAACACCTACGGGCCCTTGTGTATGTATCCATTTTTATGGACCCCCTTTCTCTCTCGCTACTAAATATAGGATTTAATTACTGAAGGAAACTGGCATTGCACCTCGTCTGTGTCCCCTCTTCAACTTTCCACCAAATGGGATATTTATTTAACCTTTGACTTCGCTGTCAGTCGGACCCTACATCATAAACCATGTGATATCTGACTGTTTCGGACAGTCCTGACAATCCAAGACAAAGCATTTAATCTTTGGTAAATAACAGGCGCAGCGCACAAGAGGCTTTGTTGATTTGGAAAAAGCAAAACCTCCAGCTCCTAGGAAATCCCGAAAGACTGATTTGGAGACGCAAGCGCCATTTCCGGGCTCGGGACAGCGGTTATAGTGGAGCGGGACGTCGGAGTGAGGGGTACGGGGAGCGGAGCGGTGTCGGTTAACATACCCGGGCTGGGGATCGACAGTATGGCAGCTGGAAAGGGAGCCGGGAAGCCCTCCTCGATATGGGACAATATGCGGATACGGTTTATCGTTTGCTTCTTTGGAGTTTTTGTGTGTTATTTTTATTACGGAATTCTGCAAGAGACAATGTAAGTTGTTAAGGATTAGTCATGTTTGATAACCGACTGTTTATGGAGCAACAATCTAATTTGCATAGAAGATCGCAATATCCTGTAGCTGGGGATCATTACTAAGCAGTGATTCTTAAGATAAAGCTCCATAATGTAGTTTTTAAAGAAAATCAAGATATTACTAAGTAGTTATCAAGAAAAATTGTATGTAAGTAGTAAAAAGTCTTCCTACATTGCTTGTCCCCCCCCAAGCTTTGACACATATGATACAAGCTCTGATGAGAACATAGTCTGATTCAATCTGTCCTGTTTCTGTGATCTTTGCAGCACTCGGGGTGATTATGGCCAGGAGAAATTCATATTCGCCCGGACATTGGTCTTCATCCAATGCGTCATCAATGCTTTGTTTGCTAGAATATGTGAGTATTTTGTGTACCGATTATACATCGAAGCTGTATTGATCCTATGAATGTGCTTGGCGCATAAGTCAGACATGATTTGAGTCTATTGTTATAACTTGTTTGCAAAGTGTAGCGTGTTAATTCTTCATTAAAATGAATAATGATCCTCCCCTTTATACCCAGTGATCCAGTTTTTTGAGGGCTCTAAACCGGATCACACCACAAACTGGCTCTATGGCCTGTGTTCCCTTTCTTATCTGGGAGCCATGGTATCCAGTAACTCTGCACTTCAGTATGTCAATTACCCCACACAGGTAAGTCTGCTCTTTTCCCCTTAAATGGACCAACACTGAGCTGAGCTGATGCCTTCAGTGTTTGATCTTTGTATTGTCTTGTGTTTGGTACACGCTTCTCCTAAAGCAGTGTTTTTGTTGTGATAGGTGTTGGGGAAATCCTGCAAGCCAATACCAGGTAAAGCTATTTACACTTTTTGTTAATGCTTTGATATGTACTCGTATGTCATCTATATATCATGTAATTAAACTTAGAGCGACACCCTGAAGGAGATTAGTCTGCAACATGTGGTGACAATTCATTTTTGTGTGCAGCAATGCATGACTGAATAGTTGGGGTTATGAACTACAGGTACATAAAGTATAATCTAAAAGGGCTTTGAGATTGCGAAATCCTTGAGCAATAATCAGGTGTAGGCTTGTAATTCTGCTGTACAGTAAATGCAGTTAAACAAGGGCAGATGGAAGTTAAAAGGTTATAGATTTTATCTTTGTGCTGCTTACTTTTATGTCAGTGGACAGCACAGATCTGGAAATTGTTCATTTAAATTATTTCTTTTTTCATTTTCATTTTTTTAAAGTTAAAAGACCGATCCATGAATGATGGACAGAAAAATGATGGTAGACTGGCCCGCATGGTCCTAAAGGCTGTCTTCTGTACAAAGCTTCCTTACCTGTAGTTGCATATGCAGAGCACACACCGTTTCACCGTTCCATATGTTCCACTCTCAGGGTTAAAAGGCATGTTTGTATTCAGGGTGATATCTACAAGTAAGATCCATCCATCACATTGTTGTTTTTGTGTTGTTGCAGTGATGATCCTCGGTGTGACAATACTTAGGAAGAAGTACCCACTGGCGAAGTACCTGTGTGTGTTGCTGATCGTAATGGGTGTTGCTTTGTTCCTGTACAAACCCAACAAGAGTTCAGCTGTTGCTGATGACCATATTTTTGGTTTCGGAGAGATCCTGTTGGTGAGTTGATATTTGACTGCATTTGACTGATGATCCTGAACACTTTTTTTCATTATACTGTACAACATGGCTCAGCTGTCCATTGCTTTCAAACAGAGAAGGTAAGCCTTCACATTCAGAATCAGCTGTTTATCATAGCAGCGAGTGGAACTGTGGTGACATAAAGACGAGACACACACCTTCCCTGTGTGTCTATTTATTATATTACACTAATTTAGGGTATGCTTTTACCATAAGTGACTTACAATGAGTGAGTATAATAGGGTGATTATTTGACTGAATGAGTGAAGCAGGCATTTGGTTTAAAATGATTTGAATATCTTTAGGGATTGATCATGTGAATTCAAACTTGCACTTGGTTAACATGTTTATTATGTATTAGTTATGCACACAATAGATAATCCATGCGCAGAAAGGAAATACACTGTTGAAAACGGAAGTTTTAAAACACTGTAAAAAAAACTTTTTTTCACCCCCAGAAATAAAATCAGGTTAAACCTCTCTTCTTTTAAGCCAGTAAGGATTATCAAAGTTTTATTTGCTGAATGCTGCAGTAATGTGAGAGAGAATATTTACATCTCTAGAAATAAGAGGTGAAGCTTATAAACCTGATTCACCATTCCAACTGTGAAGTATGGCAGTGGCGACGTTATGTTGTTGGGCTTTTTTGCTGCAGGAGATACTGGTGCACTTAATAACACTGATGGCATCTTGAAGATAGAGCATTATTTGGAAATACTGAAGCATCATCTCAAGCTGGGTCGGCAGTGGGTCTGTCCAGCAGCAAACACAGTGAGATAAACAATCACACAATAAACAAGTAAAATTTACTCACACCCATAATAAAGAGACAGACGCAGAATCTGTTGACCAGCCTGATGGCGGCCTATAAACCTGACTCAGCTACACCAGTTCTGTCTGGAGGAATGGGCCAGGATTCCAGCAAACACTTAAGAGAAGTTATTGGAAATACCCAAAACATTTGATGCAGTTCATACAGTTTAAAGGCAACGCCACCAAATACTAAGGAAATGTCTGAAAACCTCTGACTCTGAATAAAGTAAATAAAATCTTCAGTGAAATATGCTCTCTCCTATTATTGCAGCATTTTGCAGATTAAAATAATTTTGGTAATCCCAACTAACCTAAAACAGGAGAGGTTTAGTCTGATTTCATTTCAAATGGTGAGAAAAAAAAAGTTTTATGAATCATTTTTACACTGTTTAAACTTGTTTTCAGCTGGATGCGGTTTTATTTGTAAGTTGACTGCCAGAATTCCAGGTCACTGCATAAAACGGGAATGTATCGCATTCTGTTAGAGGAGTTGTGGTGTGCTCATATAGGTCTCTAACCAAGCAGCCATATTTCATGTCGCGGGATAAGATGAGCTCTGTCACCTGAGAGGGCACTAAAAAGGCTTAAAAACAGCCAACATACGACTTCCTGACATTTGTGTAACATTTAACTGTTTTGCTGTGTCATAGTTGGTGTCTCTGACGTTGGACGGCTTGACCGGTGTGGCCCAGGACCACATGAGGGCTCGCTTCCAGACGGGCGCCAACCACATGATGCTGAATATCAACATGTGGTCCACTCTGGTGCTGGGACTGGGTGAGTCTACTGCGCTCTTTGCCAAACCCTCATCAAAGAGGAGATGTACCACTGAGCTCCGGAAGCAGGGAGGGTTTGATTCCAGCTGAAACTGCATCTGGCCATTTCACTGATTTGTTTTTTTAAAAAATTTGTTTGTTTGTTTTGCTATTCACTGCCAGGGAAGAGACGCTAATGAGCAAAATCCTGATGGTGTGTTTCCGTTCTGCCAAACTGCTGCAGAACAAAACAGAAATATTGGTTCACTTAATGAGCGTTTCTCTGTAGAAACAGTTTCAGAAATAATTACAGACCCTTAATTAGACTTTTTTTCTTTACTATTTCTTGTAAGATTCTTTTTTTTCTTCTTATACAAGCTTTTTTTCTCCAAAACAGTTTGTCCTGTTAACATGCTGTTTTCAACTTTAAGATTTTAGTATTGATAGCTGAGCTGTAGCAGCTTGTTGAGCTCACACAAGACCATGCATCATGAGTTGTGTAGATGTGAATTCACACACTGAGACCTATCGGTGTCTGCGCAGCTAATGGCTAAGTAATAATTCAATAACCGCAGCATTTTAGCAGAAAACGTGAGCACAATTCTCTCAGGATCTAAAACTCATTTATTCACTCGAGCTAAAGTGTTGAACGTCGCCTTTGTAGATAAGAAATCCTGCACATCAAATCTCAGGTTTCTGTGAGGAGATTACAAAAAACATTGAAGAGCAAGGCAGATAAAATGAGCCTGATGCAGTGATGGGCTTCTAAAGTTGGGAAATAACGTGACCTACGATAAGAATCAAAAGGTCAGAACCGGCACAAGAGCAGTGAGGCTGTTTCTTTTCAAACAGACATGCAACACATGCACCTACCTTCCTGAACATCTTCCCTTTTTAGTACATTTTGAGCGCAATCAATTTTTGTTCTGGAGGATTCTTAAGTGAGTGAAATTGCCCACAAGCAAGTGTCAGCCATGATAAGAGCTGGTGGAAATCTCTAAATACACAGGAAAGGTAATGAAGTGCTTCCTTTATCTCTCTGCAGCATAACATGCACTGGAACTCTTCATCAAAAGATAATGCTGTGCGCTTGTGGGTCTCTTTCTTTTTAATTTCTAAGTCCTTTTAAAAATTACAAATTTTGATTAAGTAAATCTTTAAATCTCCTGGTCTGTTTTACTTTTTGTGCCTTTCTCCTGTTACGTCTTTGTACATTGCTCCAGAAAACTGGACATGCATCGATGAGATCCATCTATTTGTTTATCTTTGTAATCTAAATGTTAAGTTGTGGCTTGTTGTACTTAAATTCTTCAGTTAAAGAGAAGAAGTGCTGTAGATGGCAGATTCCTGTCAATAAATATAAGGGCAGGCGGAGGATGAAACATTTTTTAAATGACAGATTTTATTTTTGTCATGTTTTTAGTCAAATATTTCAGTTTTTTGGGGCTTTTATTGATGGCATGGAACGTTTAAATATGCAGGGGACGATGTGTGTAAACGTCTTTTTGCGGTTGTAGTTTGACCAATCAAAGTCAAAGCCCAGTGAATTCTTTAGTCTCCTACTGTGTCATATTGTTTTCTGTTAGGGTAAAGAAAATGTGTTTAAAAAAATGGAAAGACTTTTTTACTCTATTTTGAGTGCACCCTTAGCTTTTGTTTAAAAACCTTAAGAAGTTAAAAATTTTGGTTTGAAATATTCACAAGTGCAGATATACTCCAGGAATTTCATCCATATTTGTTTTATATAGTTTTTTTTCCCCAACTGTTGTTGTTCCTTTAAACCACTTGGTGGAGCCACATGCTTAGTTTTTTAATGTTGACTTAATTTCCTCAGCAATTTGATCACTGGAGGAGTGTGTATTTTTGTTTTTTTTGTTTTTTTCCCCTTAAATAACATTAATGTGATCTTGCTTTCTGTCCTCAGCTGTCTTGTGGACAGGGGAAGTGTGGGACTTCATAAGTTTCACCGAGCGCCACCCTACTATCTTGTACAATATTCTTCTGTTTGGACTAACGAGTGCTTTAGGCCAGGTGGGTAAACGAGTGGAAGGATCGATCCTGCTGTTTGAAAGAGTGTATAATATTTCTGTTGAGAAAAGAAATGTGCTTAGGTAACAGTTTAGAAGTAACACTTTCCTTAAATTCTCATATTACTTTGCATCTTTTGCCAGACCTTCATCTTTATGACGGTGGTGTACTTTGGACCTCTGACCTGCTCCATTGTCACCACCACGAGGAAGTTCTTCACCATCCTCGGTTCTGTTATTTTGTTTGGCAATGTCATGAGTTCGATGCAGTGGGTCGGGACCATCATGGTGTTCCTCGGTGAGAGTCACTTTAAGTTTGGCACTTTGCTGCCCTCTGTGGATTTCTTGTCAGTGTCTGTTTGCTTCTTTCTTTCTTTCTTTCCTTTCACCCGCCTGTGCTGGAGCCCATATGTACCTCAGTGAATCACAGTAGATTACAGTGCTAACAGATCATTTCAAAAACACCATTACTGCTTGTTCAACAACAGTCGGATCCAGCAAGGGAATACTTCCACAAGCAGTGATAACATAGCTGAATACAAAAAATGTATCTAAGGTTCTATTACATTTCTAATGCGGCTGGAAACATCTGCAGAGTGAACATGTCTGCTCAGCTGCAGTAGATTTGCTCTGCACATTATTCATTTTGGTTTCCTCACTTTAGGTCTTGGATTGGATGCTAAATTTGGCAAAACCCCCAAGAAGACAACCCACTGAAACACCGGGAGCAGCAGAAAAAAGCATTATAAATCAAACAGAAACACTCTATAGCCAGTATCTTGTTTTCAGAAGACATCCTGTACAGATAAACTGTATGTGCCTACGGTTAGTTTGTATATGGCCAGATATTTAACTATATTTAAAAAAAACAGTGCTCATAGCTTTCAAGTGCAGTCTGTTTTGTACTGTAGATGTACTGAAGAGGCGAGTTCTGCCTGGGCTGAAATCCACAATAGTCTATGAGGAGTCATTAACATGACCACACACTACCAGGTTTCTGTGGAGGAATTTAAACTGGATGAAATATAGAGGTAGGAAAAAAAGTCTGTATTTAGAAAAAAAATCTTATTGATACCAGCTACCTTGACTGGGGTGGATGTTGAACCAAACAAGGCCTAAGAAACACATTTCCAGCATTAAATTCTTATTTTGTCACCAGTTGTTTTGACAAATTAATGCTTTGAATATATATAATTGTAAAATGTAGTTTATTTCTTGGAAAACGGTTTTCCAGGTATCATGTCATTTAAAGAGAACATGTACATGGTTTTATGTAACTTGTCATTACATCGAGTCTTACTATTGAAGTATTTCTATTTTTATTTTCTACAGTTTTAAAGAAACTTGCCATAAAAGGGAAATTCTTATAAATGGTGATTTTCTTAAGTCTCTTTTTGTTTTCACTTCTTGCTTGGTTGTGTTGCATCATTAGTAATTTTCATCAAACCATATCCAATTTCATTTATGAATCCTTTTAATGCAAAAATCAACAAAGTGCTTTGCATAATAGAAACTGTTGATGCATATTAAAAATAAAAAAAGCTTTCACACACCGAAAAAACACTATCACATTCCTGCATGCACATGCAAACAAAGCTCATACAAACTTCCCCTTCCCATTCTGCACAAAAATTAACCCAACCCCTAATTACTGTTTCTTAAATGAATGAGGTATATGAAGATTAATAGAAATAAACATTTGCTTCGTAACACTGGACTCTGCTGTGACAAAACGATATCTTGAGGATCCATTCACACCACAGAGGACGCTACCACAGGAGTCATCGTGGCAACAACACTGCAGGCTTGGCTACTGCTCTGGAGGACCCGGGAGGTAAACTCTGGAATTAAAAAAGTAAAATCAAGATCAAATAAACCCAGAAACTACAAGAAAAGATAACTGTGAAATGAATAAAAAGACTTTTTTAAAGGAGTTTGTAAGAATAATTGAAGAATAAAATGAAATTCTAGAACAAGAAAATATAATTTCATTTTAACTATTCTGTTTTTAACTGGTCTGTGTTGTTCATAACAAAATAAAAACAAATGCCAAGTGATGCTGCAACCAGCAGAAATAATTGGTTCTGTTGATTTACTGGGATGAAAACTCAACAACCCATGAAGTGTCAACAAAAATAATTTGATTTAAAGCATAAAAATAATATCTGCCATACGGTGTGGCCTCCTTTCTCTTGATTTTTATACCATCACTTCAAAATGGTGAGAATCTTTAAGAAACCACTGGTTGACTGGGATTGTCATGCACAACCATCTCAAGGGTTTACAGAGGATGGTACAAAAAAGGGAAAATATCCAGGGAGTGGCTGTATGGACATAAATGCCTTCTTGGTTTCAGAGGAAAAAGAGCAGACTGGAGATGAGAGTAAGGCAACAGTAACTCAGATAACCACCGGCTACAACCAGAATGCAGAATACCATGTCTGTATAGAAAACAAGATGCACATTTCGTTCGCTAAGAGCAGGAAATTGATGCTACGATTCACACAGACTCATCAAATTTCAACATTTGAAGATTGGAAAAATGTTGTTTGGTCTGATGAGTCTCCATTTCAGCTGCAACATTCGGAAGCTAAGGACAGAATTCGGCATAAATAAACAAAGTGCGGCATCTTCTGAAGGCTACTTCCAGCAGGACAAAGCACCATGTGACAAATCATCTCTGACTGGTTTCCTGAACACACACTCCACAGTCACCAGATCTCAGCAGTATTTCACATTTGGGATGTCGTGGAACAGGAGATTCTCATCAGGGATGTGCAGCTGAGAAACAGCAACTATATTATATTTTCATGTCATTATTGCCCAAAATCTCTGAGGATTGTTTTATTGTTTCCAACACCTTGTTGAACTTATGCCATCTGAAGGCCAAAGGGCATCCAACCTGGTACTAGCAAGGTGCACCTTCTAAAGCAGGGGTACTAAGAGACGCTCAAAGGGGTATGTGAGAAAAGAAAAATTATAACATAAAGAACAGCAATTAGAGTTTATATTATTTATTATAAATATATATTACACATTTTTGTACTAAGACGTGTATTTTGTTTAATCCAGGTGACTTCCATACCAAAACTTTTAACACATTCTTGCACATTTGTTACTTTGGAAAAGCTAGTAATTGACACATTGTTTGTTCTAATTTAACAGAAAAAAAGATAAAAGAAGATGAACATAAAGACTTTAAATTGTGTCAGTATTTAGTGCATTTGGGAGTTATGTCCATGAATTACAACCCACCCAAGGCATTGTATTTCATATGTGGGTATAAAACTAACTAGGTAGCAGCAGCATGAAGCTATTTCTGGTTTCTATTGAACCATAAATCAAAATGTCACGGTTTTCACAATTTTCTTCTTAATTATTCATTTTGTCAGTTTCAGCTTATTTCAGTCAACTAGATATTTATGCATCTTTTTCTTTGAAAATTTCCCAATTTCTTGTTGGATTCTATATATTTTTTATTATTGTCATAGTCACTAATGGAATATGTACAGTAGATCAGTTTGGAAACCATTGGTGCATAAATTGCTTAAAATAATAATTCATTGTGATCAATAATTGCATTAACCACAATTTCTTTTTTTCATGGATTGCACCTAAACAAAAATATTATAGTTGAAAAGACAGCACATAAAAAACGTGTGAATATATCTGTGAGAAAATATGTCTAAAGATGTAATTGTTACAGATTATAGCTGAAAATGTTTCTGTTCTTGAAAAGACCCACTTTCTGTTTGAAGGAAGCCAACAGTGCCCCCTATTGTCATGTTTATAGACTGCCAGTTTATCTCGGCCATAACCATGCACATATCAGACACATCAGTTTGTTTCTATCTCCATCATGTAAATAAATGATTTAACTTAAATAAGTTAAGGGGAAATAATTCAGTTTATCACTAGGTATTTCTAAAACGTGACACAGCAATGAGTTTCAGCTACAGCAAACAAACACAAACGCACCGCGGATTCTGAACATCAGAATAAAATGAATTAAATGTATTGTCCATTATGGTATACGGGTTAATTCAAGGTTGAAAACGGAAAATTGTAATGTTTTTATTTTGCCAGAGTAAAATACTGCGCCTCAATTAAAACAATCAAAATTTGTGTTTTTTTTAAATGAACCCACACGAAATAATGTGGTAATTTATTAAATAGAAACGAAATTAATGATTTAGTCAAAACTCAAAATTTCTAATTGTGTGTTTTGATGGAAATATCCATCAGGCAGTGTGGGATCTACTTATGTGGCTGCGGCCTTCTTCCGCCCAATCTCGCAGATTATTCCTCACTGTTTTGTGGAATCTGCTAGTAATCCGTTTATTTCTGTACAAACCGAAGTAAATCGGCGCCGAGACGCATCAAAATGCTCGCCACAGTTCGCAAACAGCTCAGGAGCCACCCAGCTGTAAGTATATTTAAGTTATATCCGGTAAATATTGGTATTTGATCATTTATACTGAAAATGGATCATCTGATGTTTTGCGGCTAACTTAGCTTAGCCAAACTGGTTAGCAGTTTTAGCTTAGCGAGCTAGTCGTTTGACCGCACTGACTTTGAGATGCTCGAAAATGGGATTAAAATAAAATTTTAAAAACACGCATGGAAAGACGATGAGCTGTTGATGCTGTGAAGTCATATAAGGCCAAGCGTCATTTTATGACAGGAGTTGATTATTCGCCCAGACGTCTGTCTGCGTGTCTATAAATAGCTGATGCTACCAGAGGTTACTAGATGCCTAACTAGTTTGATCGTAGTTAGTTATAACAACTTGCCTTGTTTGACTAGATTACTCAATAAAATTTTATTCCTTTTAAAGCAAATTATCATTTTTTAAAACGATGTCCTCTTGAAAAAAGTTAATGTAATCAAGGACGTGTTTACTGGAGGTTAAGAAATGAGAGGGCTGGTTAAAACGGGCCCATTTCAAAACAAGACAGGTAGGTTTCTGAAGGACATGTCGTTTCAATGACACCAGTATGTTGTAAAATCTTATCTATTGATGCAGTGTTTTGACTGCATTGATGGTCTGCCTTTCTCTCCCAGTTTACCTTTGTAAATGATAAATATTGCCATTATTTGTGTCATTTATAGCTGATCCCCCTGTTCGTCTTCATCGGTGGAGGAGCAGCCATGTCCATGATGTACCTGGCTCGTCTGGGCTTGAGAAACCCAGATGTCTGGTAAGTCTTGAACCACAACTGGAGTCCCAATGGATTTAATAGGCTGTTAGTAAAGGGAGATAATAATTTAAATCGTGATACAAAAATCGTGATACAAAAATACAAAAACATGCACTATTTTCAAAGAGTTGGGGATATTTGTCAAAAAAGAGCCTAAAATGCACTATAACCTTTATTCTTTAACTTAATTTCCCCTGTCTTCATGCTTTTGAATACACACAGTACAACTGTTCAATGTTTAAGTACTTCTTGTACAACCTGCTGTCCTCAAGGTGAATAAGAACAAAAGAAAATCCCAAATGGTGTATGAACCAGGCAACTTTTATGTAAACATTCCTCTTTATCAGACTGCTCAATGTAGACATCATCAGACTAAAGATGACACAAACACATGAAGAGTTTGAGATGTTATTTTTGATTTTGTGCTGCACCACTAGCCTTTGTCAGCTTTTACGTCAATCCGATGTAGAAAATGGAGGAATTAACACTGCATTATTCTGGTTAAAAGCCCCAAATTCATGGTATAATGTCAGAGTAGCATGAAAATTTTATGTTATGTGAAGCTGAACTATCCCTTAAAGAATGGTGCCTACTTTCGCATATTCTTGTTTTTGTGTTTTGTTTTTGTGAACTTCCACCCCTAGACAAATTCCTTGTATGAGTCAATTTGCTTGGCAATAAAATTTCACTCTGATTCTGTTAAGTTGTAGTGACCTTTTTTCATGCACCCTTATTAGTTGAGCTGGTACAGACTTATTTATACTTAAACTATTATGAGTAAAGCAGTGCATGCAAAGCTTTAAGCTGTTAGTTGGAAAATGAAAGCTTTAATGCAGCTTAAATCTGTCAGCACTGATGGATAAGTGTGCTTTACTTCAAGCATTTTAAATTATTATTATTACTATTATTATTTTAATGAATCCCTTTGTTCCTCTTGCAGCTGGGATCGCAAGAACAACCCTGAGCCCTGGAACAAACTTGGCCCGACTGATCAGTACAAGGTAACTTTGGGTCAGGTCTGACAGTTGTATTTATTGTGCTGTTCTGCACTAGGAAACTAGCAACAGTGTGCAGTAGAGTGAGTGTAGGTGGTTTTACTCAGCGCACATTGTATGGAACATTGCCAGAGGTGCTGCAGATCCGTGGATAAGTCTTTCAGCTGGATTAATCAAAGTGCATAATCGAGTTAACGCTGACTGTTGCTAACAAATCTAATGAAGTCATTAACTCTGTAAGCTTGATCAAAAATGTTTTTGGTTTTTATTTAGAGGGGCAAAAAAATCATTAGAAGCTATTTAGAATCATAACTTGCATATTTCCATGATGATTTTTTTTTATTTAAAATTTTGTTAGAGTCCATTTGCATGATGCTTTGCTACTTTCTCTGAAAGAAATTTTGAGTTAGTTCATATATTTGTGTGTCTGCCTTCTGTATTTTCAGTTCTACACAGTGAACATGGATTACAGCAAGCTGAAGAAGGATCGCCCCGACTTCTAAAGACCTCATCGGCTGGACCAAAGCACAACAATCAGTTGATCCGCATAAAACGTCCGCGTGGAGAACTTCAATTTTCCGGGAACTTGGGAGATGCAGAGGCTAAATCCGCACAGTTGATCATATTTAAGTTTCCTCATCGCATCATTTTGGCTTTTATGAAGCAACTGATTTATCATTTCCATTTCTTGTCAATTAAATAAAGGAGTATTTTCTCCTCTGTACAGAGAAAATGATTTGCTTTTTGTTTTTTTTTCCTCATTTGCCTGCCATGTTTTAATTTCCACATTCATGAGCTTCTAACACACACCTATTACATCATTTTTCACATCATCTACGATGCTGTTTGCAGTTGTGTCATGCATGTCCTGTTGCTATTTCTGCTTTGCTTTCCCCACATTTCACCTTTGTCCTGCCTTAACCCAGCTACTGCTGTATATAGAGCCAGACTATTTTTAGCTGCTATCCATGGGGGGTCAAATTTTTAGCCTGACCCTACTGAATGTTGGGGCTCCCTCTGGTGGCAGCAGTCTGAAGATGTGTGATGAACTTAAATCGGATACATTTTAATAGGCCTGCAGACTGCCCATGGTGCTTCTGCACATGTCTAAACCATCAAAAGATGCTGAAGTCATGATCTTTTAAAACGACTGGAACAACTTGGTTTTCTTTTGCGAGGCAGCATGTTGGTTGCACACCGAGCAGAGAGAAGAGGACATTGCGGTGGGGTGTTTGGAGGTGTTTCTCCTTATAGAATGCCATCTCTCTCAGCCAGATGAGTTTGTAAATGTCATAGGGCCACGCTGTTCTATCTGCAGCTCGGAGAGAAGCGACAAGGATGAGCAGCCAACGCAGTGCAGAAAATGTCAAGGAGACCTTCATATTTGAATAGAAGCCCGCATCTGAATCTTCACCCACTCTCTCCACGGTTCAAGTGCTCCACACACCCGTTTTTCTTGTTTTTGTTTTATCATCTCACATTGGGGAAATATAAATTAACTCTGGGAACATCATGTAATACTTTCTCATTTTTTAAACATTTGAGTTCTTTCAGCTTCCTGCTTTGATTGAGTAACCAGTATCCACTCACCAATTAGCAGTCAGATAAATGGAAATTTAACAAAGATGCCTTAATATACTTGATTATGTATACTATGATTTTTTTTTACTTCAAGAAACCTTAGGTAATAACAGCAGCACATCATTTTTGTACTTAAAGCTATCACAGAGATGACCTATTTGTATAAGATGACTGCAAAAATATTCTTACATTTCTCTCTAACTCCTAATGTTTACACTTTGGATGACTGATTTTTGTAGAATGAGTTTTTGCTACTAATTGAAATAAATGCATTAAACATGAGGGTCTTTTGTTCTTCTTGTCATAGTTTCATTCTGCTGCCCTGCAAAAATAATTTACAACAAATACTTTACGCTGCCACAAGTAAACAGATATTACTTCAAGCAAAACTACATATCACCCAGTTGATAATGTCCGATAATACCAAGTAGTTACTGATTATCTGAAAAAGTAGAGACCTTTTGTTCTTTTGAAATAAATGGTATGTCAGATATATTCATATCTTGACCACAGTTGTGAACAAAACTAAACATAAAAAATCATAAAGCTCCCTAAATCAAGTTAAGTTCTGGTCGATCACTTTGCATTATATTTCCTTGTTTTAAAATTTGACTTCTAAAGTAGTGAAAGCTTTTTCTCCTCCATTCTGGTCCACATTTGCCAGCTGAGGAACAAGTTCCATCATCAAAACTGCATCAGCACCAAGGATTAGCCTTTGATAGACACCTGAAAGGTTAAGAGTTCAAATAGCTTTATTGGAGTGAAATCTCTGAGGAATCTGGCTGAACTGTAGAGCCAAGTTGACCTGTAACCTTACCCCCCCTCTCCTGACCTCTGACCTTTCCGTTCTGTTTGGCCCTTTTGTGCCACTCTGCAAAAGTAAAAGTGAAAAACAAATAATGGGGGAAATACTGGCAAGTGTGGTACAGGGCAATTGCCACTGTTGCAATAAGTCTGCAAAAGGTCAAAATACAGGTCAGACCAGAAATATAAGGGACTGCAGAGACTCCTGCACCACAGGTACAAGGAGAGGCCAAATAAAAGCACAGTTTCCAAATGTGTACACAGTGAGAAATGATTTATAATTTACCAGTTATGATTTTGTATTAATATGAAGTGTCCATCAATATTCAGCATAGACCAAGTTTATAGTGCCCTGTCAGAAACAGAGATGCTTACTTTTCATTTTAAAAGTATGGTATTATTCTTTGTTTGTTGCACCTTGAAGACCATTTTTGTTTTATCTTTTTAATCAGTGAAGTTCAGCCATGCGGATTATGCAGATAGAGATGACATTTAACTTGTGAGATTACGCCTTCATATCATTTGTGAAACTGTCAACGGCAGAAAAGCCTCTTACAGCATTCCTCCCTTTTTTCTTTTCCCCCATCCAATATATATTTACAATATTTATTTAACTATTTATTCTGAAGTAAATGTTTATTTTGTTTTTTTTCTCAGGTTCAAACACAACAGCTCATGTTTGTAAGGAGTTTCCTACGACAAAACCTTTGTCTTATTTAATTTCATCTGTAATTTAAGAGAAGAATGTATACCGTAAGAACTTATTTCTTATAATTATACCAAGGAACAGATAAATCATATTGCATAAACCTGCTGTCTACAGCTATTGATCTACAGCCCAAATTCTAAAAACGGTGGGATCCAGTGTAAAATATTAATAGAATAATTATGCAATGATTTTTGAATCTCATAAATCAGTGGGCCACTCACACAGAACATTAAACATGTATGATATATTGATATTTTTGCTGTCTTTACAGAAAATTGCTCATCTTTAATTTGATAGCAGAAAGTAAGCGGCACTAAGAAAATATAACATCTGGAGGCACGTGTTGCAACCATGTTGACTGACACCAGGTCAGTAACACGAGTAAAAGAGCTCCTTAGAGGGAAAGATTTTCCCTGAAGTGGTGATGGTCAGTTTCTCCATTCTGCAAATATCTACAAATTGAGCAATTTCAGAATGATTGTCCTTTATTAAAAAATTATTATATTGAGATTTCAGGCTTAGTGTACAACCTTAAATGCCACATGCATCTCAAAGTAAAAAATTACTTTGCATAGAGACTATATACTGCTGGGCTTGAAAGCAGAGTCTTCTATTTACATGACAGGTGCTTTCACCAACCAAGCCACAACACTGCAAAAACAAGTTGGAGCACCAGAATAACAGCATATTTTACACTGATAAACTGGCTTAAAAACATTTGGTTACACCTCAGTGGCTACACAACTGTAGCAAAAACACAACTGCAGAGCCAAGCTGGCCTCTATCTTCAACCCCTTTCCCCCTACAGGGCAACAAAAAAATCCACTTGACAACAAATATCACCATGTAAATTGTTTAAAATAAGTTTTTGAAATGGATGCTACATCCGAAAGACAGCTTCTGATCTGATCAACGAGAAGCCTTGTGGTGGCACTAGAGGATACAACTATTAACTTTACATGGGCAGTAATTCCTGTGCCATAACTTTGTGATTACATTTTCTTATCACCCTGGATGTGTATCAGCACTGAAGAGGTTCATGACTCGTTGGATTAGACACTGCCTCAGCTGCCTCTAAGTTTGGACAGGCTGGGCATTAACATTATTAGGCTGGCAGCCATTATACTGAAATTGACTGCCAACTAAACAGTCTTTTGCTTTTGTTTCTGGCTTCTGGGCTAATTGGATTAGCTACTGTGTTAGCATATCACTTTGGTAACAAATTGTGCAGCATTCTGCTACTCAAGTCTAAGGCTCCCATACACAAAAATAATAATAAAAATGAATTCCTTCATTGAGTGTTTTATTTGTTTATGTGAAGATTCAAAGCAGAAAAGCAACCAAGTAGGCACTTTCTTCAGTTTTTAAATTGTAGGCCTATAGTTCAATGTTTCCCAATCCTGGTTCTCCACTGTACTGCATATCATGTTTCTAGTCCAACACAACTGATTAAGATCAATTAACTTCCTGAATAAGTTCTTTGGAAGCCTCTTAACAAGCCATTTATTTAATTCAGGTGTGTAAAAGTAGGGTTAGGCTACCTCTAAAACATACAGAACAGCGTTGCTTGAGGACCAGGATTCAACTCTCTGTCTCCATTGTTGAGCTGAGCTGTAGGCCACGCCTTCTTTACCTGGGTGCATCAGCTCTGAGTGTGTCCTCCAGCCTGCAGGCAGCAGATTGAGCACACCTGTTGGAGGTAATCAGGGGTATTGGAGGAATTCACTCACAGGACAGTGTGTACAGTGTGGTTGAGAGCTGGACTCAGGAAAAAGACTGCAGGATCAAGGCTTGCTTTAAAGAAAGAAGAAGGAGCTGGTGAGCTTTAAACTGTGGTGTGGTGGAGATGGACTAATTAATCTAAGAATTAAGAACTAAGAGAATAAGTCATGTGATTTAAATACAAGTTAAAATGCATATATTTAATGTCATATTTAATGTTATGTGCAATGTGTAAAAAGCAGTTAATGTCTTTAAAAGAGGTCAACAGTGCATAATACTTAAAGTTCAATTAAGTTTAAGTTTAAGTTAAATGTGATTTGTGTATTTATTTACAGAGATTAAAAGCTGATAGTTGTAAGTAAAATCATCGTTAGATATTTTCTTTAAAATGTATTTAGAATAGTATGGGTGCTTTAAGGCATGGGTACTTTCTATATTCAAGGTTAATATTTGGTGATTTAGGAATGTATTGTTTGATTTTGGTTTTGGGTATATTTTGTTAAACTTCTATTTGTGTCTGCATTTTTAAGGTTTTTCACCTGTAATTTGGCCATGAAGACTTTCAAGAAAAGAAAAGAAAGCTGAATCTTGGTCATTGAGTGAAGTCCAACCAATCTTCTGAAACAAGCGGCCATTTCAAGTGGGGCAAACTGCAGATCTAAACCTCACAAACGTGAGGAGCACTTGACACTAACGCTTAGGTTGGCCTACTTACACAGCATTTAAACAATGCACACTTTAGACATGAGAATATCAGCTAACTTTAGCAGCCATCAACATCATCAAATATATTAATAAACTAGACATGTACATCATTCTTAAAACCATGAAGCTGACATTTAATTACTTACAAAGATCTGCCCAAGCTCTATAAAGAAGCCCCCGCCCGCTACACGCTACTCCTTCACTATCGAGTGTGCCTCGAAATGAAGTCACACTTGCAGGCGCCGAAGGACACTCCAGTTGGAGGCGGAGGGCATGAAAAAGATGGGCAGGAACGGGGCGCTCTCTTCGCTCCACCAGAAAAGGGAAGCATGCGTCACCATAGAAACGCAAAGCACTACTTTACTGCATTACCCAAAAAAGTAATTTCGTTACTGTTACTCTCAACACTGTCCGTCATCTGCGTCAATTACGTGCGTATTTGGTGCGTTTTCAGGCTCCTTGCGCATCTGTCATTGACGCAGAAACAAACCAGGGAAGAAAAAGAAGATAAACGGGAAAAAGAAAACCATAGAAGAAGAATGAAGACGGCGAAAAAACATTCGAAATTGCACAAACTTTTGAAATAAGGCCCTACCAGTGTTCAGGGTGTGTTGGTAACAACTTTATAGCCGCGCGTTTGTGCCGCCAACCGAAGTCTGAAACTAACGTCGTATCGTGGAGTTTATAATAAACTCAGCACTGCCACTTAGCGGAGGTTAGCCGTAGCAACAGAAACGACACATGGAAGTCTGAAGACAGCGACACGTGAAGACGTTTGGAACGGACGTCCAGATTTACGTCCATCAAGGAGCATAAATGGGGCTTAATTCTAAGATTGGAAACTCTGAGTTTTTGGTTCCACAACAGTTGTTCTGGATTGGTTCAGTCAACTCTGAGTCTATTCGCCTTGGGTTGCGCTCGTGCACAAGCACTAGATAAAGCCATCATCAAAGGAGCCCCAATACCGTGACTCGTCATGGCAGCAAGGAATCAAAGAACAGCTTATTTCAATCCAATTGAGTTGGGAGTGTTATTGCAAGCTCATGGCGAATATGAACAAGTTTTTCAGCAAAAATGCAACACAGCTGCAGCAGCAAAGGAGAGAAAAGCGGCAAGGGAAGAAATCGCTACCTAAGTCAATGCATAACTTTAAATGTACTGTAAATTACATTGATCTCATATTGATTGTGATATTGCACCCTGCTTATGAAAAAAAGTTCCAAATGTGACATTCATTTTAGCTGCTTCAATCAGGAGTGAAACGTACTTGGAAGCAGTTAAAATGAAATACAAAAACATCATTCAATATTTCTGGGCTATACCTCAGTCTGATTTGAGCAATAAACCAAAGCAAATTTAAATGTCTTCTTCAAGTAGTAGCTCATTTAAACACTTTGTAAAATGTTTGTATGTTTAATATTAACTTATGTATTTTAATATCACACTTAGTAGCCTAGATAAAACAACCCCTACAATTATCGCATATTTTTATTTGGCCTAATCCATTTAATGATTTGTAGGCTACAAAATAAAACAAATTCTAGAAAGGAATAACATGTGGGTTATGCTTAGCGAACAGAAAGAAGGCAGAGAGACGCTAGACTGGGGGAGGGCCGCCACCGCTCCCGCTAACTGAGGGTGAGGAGCTGCTGGCCCTAAGCCAAAACCGGGACCGACCAGTGTCTGATGGGATCCCGGGGGAAACTCTTCTGAGGCCGTCACCCCCCAAGGTACAACATCCTACATCAGCCTGGCCATTTGGTCTCCACATTTGTAACAATGTAGGCTTCATCACATCATTTTCGTTTCTCAGCTGTATTGTCAGACAAGTGGTTTCCATCACAATATTCACCACAATTAGTCACTGACTGCACAGAAGGATGAAGGCATCTATAGAGGAGACAGCTAGATAAAACAATACAATTTAGCCAATACAATCTTTAGCCAATGGAGTTTTTAAAAAGAAGTTAGGTTATGTATTGGCTTTTTTTATATATTACAAAAAACATAGTGAGCAGAAAACCAGAATGTGAAGTAATAGTGGTACAATGTAAGCAAAATCTTCAGTGGGCTTAGTATCTGTCAGATTATAGTTTCTATAAACCCACTTGCAAACTGTCTGACCTGTGATACACCTCTTTAGTTTTCAAATAAACACATCCATCATCATTGATATTTATAGCATTAGTTGGACCTTTGCTGCTCCTACAGATTTTTCACTGCTGTTTTCCACCCCTGCTGCCTCCATCGCATGCATAAACTCACCTAAATATTCTGCCTCCCAGACCGCAGTTAAATAAAGCTTTAGAGTTGTCAATTCCAACATGTTTTGCTTCAGGTATAATGTTTTATGGATGGTCACACCATGACTTTTAGCATTGTTTCTTCCTCAGGAGGCAAATATCTCCTTCCATAATCAGAGATGGTAGTACTTCACCAGTGAAAAAGTATTTTGATATGTTGCATACTTTCTCTGTGTATCATTCTGCATCACATAATCTGCTCCATATGCATTTTCCAAATGCAATTTACTGTATTTTCTTGATTACAAGTTACTCCGTCCTATTAGTCGAAATAGTCAAAAAATGGCACACGAAGAAGTAAAAACCATTCGTGTATGTCACATTGGATAAGTCGCATTTATTTAAAAATTAATTTCACATAATCCAAGGCCATGTACATAAATCTTAACTAGCAAGGCAAGTTCTTCAAGTGCACAACGGCACACAGAAAAATAACCTAAATAGTTGCCTGGTATGCTAATGCAGCACATTGAGTCAGAATGAAACAACAGGACTGGTGCATAAACAAACGTTTCAAGCCACAGTAGTCTCACATTCACCTATCAAAGGCAGATCTGAACCAGATGATTGTCACGTTGCTATGGTGACTTTTACGGGCACTTAGTCACTAAGCCTAGAGCTCCCTCTGGTGGCTGCAGACAGTAACGCTCACTTACTGGTTCAAGTCAGTCAGTAGAAATTAACTTTTAAAAACATGTAAAATTATACACATTCAAGTCTTCCTCATTATAAGTCGCAGAACCAGTCTGACCAGGAAAAAGCTGCGACTTATAGTCCTGAAAATATGGCACTCATCAACTGTGATCCTAGTCCCTCAATTCCCTTCCTTTATGCCTCCAAATTGTGTTACATTGAAAAGTCACCAACTCTGCCAACTTACGGTGGAAAGTGGCAACAGGTATACAGTGGTCCCTTGCTGTAACGCGGTTCATCTTTCGCAGCCTCGCAGTTTCGCAGATGTTTTTGTACAATTGTGCAAGCTTTATTTTTTTTACAGCGCTTTGTTTTCTTTGTCTTGGTTGGCTGTACAGTAGACCACTGTCAATCAGCTCCTCGGCGGGGCCGATCCGAGGACGTGTCTCCTGTACTGTACGGAATGCATTCAGCTCGCCAAATTTACATAAATCTTTGATCGCTGCAGTGAAGCGGCTCGAGGATGAAGAGGCAAGGTCAGAGGAACTGTAAAATAGACTTCTGCAGTCACTACTAATAGCTTATGTGTGTCCAACATCGTAGGATGAATGTTAAAATTAAATTTGGATGCAAAAAATAAAGCTGCTTCCCGATTAACGATGAAACACTATAAACATTTTCGGGGGGAACGTGCTGGTGCTTGTTGCAGTTTTGCATCTTTGGCACTTGGGTTAAATTCATTCAACTCTGAATGTGTCACTGAGAGAGGTCAGTTTCATCATAAACTGCTGGTCAGTAAACTTAGCTGGAATTTCATGCACATCATCCACAGGAACACATGAATCTCCTCTCGGAGGTCAAACGCCTTACCTGGTCAGCATCACAGAACTTCACTGTCAGCTTCACAGCTGAGCGCTTCGCTCCCTTCTATTCAGAAAGAGCTGCCAGGTTCTCAGTGGTCTTGTTTTGATTAAATTTTCAACCAATAACATAATCCATTTCTTCACTTGATTCAGGGTTAGTTTTTCTGTTCTCTTTTAGGTGCTTTTTTTGCCCCTGGACCAGGACTTTTTGGTAAAAGCTGTAATGATTTCCATTAAGTTGCATATTGAGATTCTCTCTGCAGTCATATATTCAATTTGGACTTAGAAAATTGACACATTAGGTGATTCTTTTGCATTATTTATCATCTTTTCTAATTTAAAATTTTATTTTCACTAAAATTTCTCGTAAAATTATTTATATTTGATGCAATAAAAGTACATGTTCTTCAAGACACAATGAATGACCGTGATTACTAATCATGATGGGAAATTGATCAAAATAATCAAGATTATTATTTTGGCCATAATCATGCAGCCCAAGCACTAAGAGTTCTTATTACGGGGTGTTTCCATGTTTTAGTCAGGAAGCAGGACCACAGTTTGTTTAATTCCAGCACCAGTACAGTAGGTATGTCCCTTCCACAAACACATTTCCTGGAAAACCCAAAACAAGATATCTGTCTTAATCCTGTTTCTCTCTCTTTTTCTTTCCATCTGAAGTATCTCTCGCTAAAGGAATCTGTGCTTCCATCCAGAACACCATTCTTTTGCACTTGAGAACATGGCCTCAGATGCAGAGGTCCTGAAAACCATCCCGACCACTTCACACTAAACTGTAAACTGCTCTAGTGCATGCTGGGAATCTTTACTTTGTAGAAGTGAACAGATCCATAAATTGGCAAGAATGCGACCCTGAAGAATGGCATCTCTGTGTCTCCATGAGATGTTGTCCATGAAAAAACTGCAAATACCTGCGTTCTTGTGGTCATTGTCTTAAACAAAAAATATTGTAGCTTGTTTTTCAGTGACTGTACCAACTTTAATCTTTGCTGGGTAAATTACGGGGACGGCATGGGAAAACAGAGCAAAATTAAGTGAAGCACTTTGGCAGTAGATCTATTAATAAGGCTGAAGGGTGAAAAAACTGGGACATAGTGGGTGTACCTTTAATAAACAATGGGGGGGCAGAGAGATATCAACAGCTTGGCCTATTATCTGGTCTAATGGACACCCGTCTGTTAGAAACAAAAGCCCTTGGTTGCTGTGCATCAGCTTATCTGATGATTGGTCGACGCACGTCCCATGTCGATGGAGTCAATTAAAGGCTCCATCCGTCAAAAAGCTCCAGCTTTCTAACACAAAGCCTCAGTGGGAAAATACACATTTTGTTGCTCACTCACCAATTTGCAGTCATGGGCCTCTCTCTCTGTCTCTCTCTCTGTCTCTCTTTTGGGCTTTCTTTGCTGCTTCTTCTCTCGACCGGGCTTACAGGCTTCTAAAAGTAATTTCATCCTTCCTGTGCTGTCACACTCTGTGAACACAATTTCCTATTGTTTGGTTTCATGTGGTAATTTTTTACATTTTAAATAACTAAAGATTTTAGAAACATACTGTGTGTATTGCATTTAATATGTGGACTTCATGAAAAATGACAACCAATAAAATTGAAGCGTCTACGTTGTATATTAAGAGACATTTAGGGGGAAATGGAAGCTTTGACTGAGCAAAACATTTCCACATATTAGTATTTCTCCCTAATTGGATTCTGCAGATTGTCCCAGCCTGTCCATGTCCTGATGGTGAGATACTTTGAATATGACATTTCACAATACAAACACATGCATCTCTCAAATACGTTACTCTGTCTGGGAAAGACATCGGTAACAAAAGCTACATAAAGATACACTTAGATGTGTGTCTATTTTTAGATGGCTGCCTCATATTTGAATGTAGGCTGGCTACTATTTTAAAACAGCGTTTTTCCCTTTGCTGTGTCTTTGTGCAGCACACTGTGGCATTTCATTTGCAAAACTCTGCAAACTTTAGCCAACTACTTACATAGGAGCCAGATAAGATTGGCCGGGGATGACGGTGCCAGCAGATTGGGAATGTGTGGTGAATAAATCACCTTCATAATAAGGTGGTTCTCATTCCCGCACAGGGAAAGGAAGCTGCAGAGGGAGTAAGTGTCGACAAGCTATTCCGTTCTATCAGTGCAAAAATCAATGAGTGTCATGAGGATAATCTCCCTCTGAGAGTAGCTTTAGAGCATTTATGTTGGCTCTCTGACCCACATCTGCAATCAGTTTTGACTTTATGGTCATTTATGAGCACAGATTCCACAGTTTATTTACAAAGTGCAATGGAATATATATAATTATTATTGTCAATCTCTATAATGATTGCTAAAGTAACACCAGTCATTCAGTTCTGCAGCTTTCTTCAGTTTGATCGTGTTTAATTTTACTCTTTTTTTCTATTCTATGGCTCGACTGCATTTGCCATCTTAAATGCCTTTCCACAAAGTAATTTAATAACCACCACGGCAAACTCTATCTTAACATTTGGCTATAATAACAATAATTATTATTATTATTATGTTTCTGCCTCAAAGAGTAAAAATGGTGAATCCAGACATTTAGCACCTTAAATACCAGATACTTTCTCTGAACTAAAACATATGTTAAACTGAAGGGGAAAAGAGGTGTTGAATACAGGGTTTTAATGCTGTATTTTCGGTTTTAATACTCCTTGGTTCAGAAACTAAATTTTTGGTTATAATATGATATGTTACTACTGCATTTAAAACTTGTGTCTGTAACCATGTCAAGATGGAATGTCAGCCTTAGGTTTTTATAAACATTTTCTACTGAAAATTGTTTCTCCAAGAATTTCATGAATCTGCAGCAACATCCCAGACTGTCTTGAGTGTTTTCCATGTGCAGATAACCTTTCTCTTTGCAGATCCATGGGAATGGTTGCTTAGCTTAGAACATTTTTGATGTCTTTCCTCCTTGGCATCATTTAACACTGAATACTAGATGAATGCAAAATAAAAGAATAAAATTACACATATTTTAATGGGGTTTTTTTTTGTTAATCTGAGGTTGTTTTTAACTAAACCTAAATGTGATTATTTTTTTCTATTTTCCTAATACATAAAAAACTTTCAAACTGAGAAAGAGTGTAGCTTCATTTTTCCCATGACTGGATGCCAGTGTAAGCAGTCCAGAATATCTTATTACATCTTTACAAAAAGATCCCCATGAATGTTCAACACAATTATAAATGGTTTCCTTGCCCTGAGCCTTTGCTAATTAATTTATTTCATATGACTATTTGGGAGCAAAGTGAGTCATCTTGTGTGAAATTTATGTCAGTGGTACTTGGGCAGCCATGAAACCTGTTCAATATTTGTGTCTAGACAGTTTAAAAAAAAAAAAAAAAGATATACCCTAACAGAACTGTAATGAATTCCTCCAAATTTAATTTTGGCCTTAAACCATGCAGTGCTTTGTAAGTTTACAAAGCACTGCATGAGTTCCCACCACCCATGGGAGGGGCCGTTGGGGTCGGGTGCATTGTGAGTCGGGCGGCAGTCGAAGGCGGGGACCCTGGCGGTCCGATCCGCGGCTGCAGAGGCTGGCTCTTGGGACGTGGAA
>JAVQJG010105233.1:0-10758 GCA_036024015.1 Craterocephalus amniculus | reverse complement strand
TTTTTTTTTTTTGGGGTTATAGCCCAAATCAAACTTTTTTGTGCCATTTCAGACTCAAACTAAACCTTGCAGCTGTGATCAGTCTCACCAGAATCACAGCAAGTTAGATTTCTGTTGCATATGGTATGTTGCAACTCAGGACATCCTCAAGTTTTAAACGGTTTTTCTTTTTTTTTGTTTAGTTTTTTTTTTTTTGGTCAATGAAATTCTACTGTTTCCAAATGTCTTTTCTTTTTTTACCAATACAAATGGGAATTCTGTCCCATAGTGGAACAATTTCTACACATTTGTTTTTCCTGGCTCATTTGGTACTGAAGAAAAGCGTCATGGGTGCCAGAGCATTTAGATAATGAACTGGAGACTTATGAAAAAATCCTCACCTGATGATTTCTGAAATGTAAAGTACGTCTGAATTACTTTTTTGGTGGGGCCACATTAACACCCATCAGTGCAACCAATTGACTTTACTGGATACTCTGCAGCTGCTGCCCTAAATTATTCAACTAATTTGTATTTTGTGACACGTTGATTATAAAGAGATTCAAACTGCTTATTTCACAGATGGCCATTATGACACTTAAATGTTGAAATCTTGTTCACTGGAATTGATGGGATCAACTATGTGTCTATGTTTCAATAAATATGGAGAGAAATGCAGCTGAAAAATGAGGATAAGCACAGGCTAGTATCCCCCGATTAAAAAAATTATTAAAATGTAACAGGTATAGCTTTGTTTGAGCTTTTTGCCCACATTTCCTCCCCCTTCAGTTCTTCTCCAACACTGAATGAGTGATGAGATTTATAATGGGATGTGATTTCTTTCTTATGATTACCAATTTAAAATACAGCCATTATTTTGATCTTTTCAGTTCCCCTCTCATTCATTTTCTTGCTGCATCTTGTTCACTTCTCCTCGTTTCCTTTCCTCTTCTTCATGTTTTCTTCCTCCCTCCCCTCCCTGAGTAGCCTCCCCTGGCTTTTATTTCTCAGATGCAGATAGAGAGCAGCTCCTATGCTCTTTGTTTCTCTCTGTTCCTCTTTCTCATGCATAACCCCACAGTCACACCTGGAATATATAAAAATACCAAGACTTAATGATTTACACAAACACAAACTCTTACCTGTTGTGCACACACATACACACTTTCACCACTCTTGCTTCATCCCATTGTTGAATTCTGTTTTCTTTGTTGTGTTGCATATCATTAAACTTACCACTCTTGCCTTTTGAAGCTGCGCCTTTCATCTTCTATGTGCTTGAACTTAGTGGTGTCGCTGCCAAATAATTACCTCCCAAGAAATGGCCAACGCTCAGTGACGGTTGTTTACATTGAGAAGCCATGAATGGTCGGGTTATATCAAGTTTGTTTGTATTCCTTCTACAATCAAAGATGGCCTAGAATGTGAGCTGGAGGTTATTCGCCTCAGGCACTTAAAGTAGTGCTAGTTTTTTCAAAATACAGCAGAGATGACATTTAATCAGTGGCTCCAAGAACAGCTGCCTAATCTTTACCTTTAGTTCACCTGTCGGACTGCGTGAAAGATTTTTCTGGGAGTTCTTGTTAAATCTTGATGTCCACTAGGTAAAAGCTTTCTTGATTTTTCAAAGCAAAATAGGCAAGGCTGATATGAAATAGCATTTCCGAGCAACATGCCCAAGCACTTATGTGTGATAATTTCCTTGTCAAGAGGGAAAGTCTATTCTTGTCTCCCTGCCTGTCATCACAGTGGCCACTAACCACGGATGCTTCTGTAATGTCAACGGGGAATAAAAAAGAAAGGAAGAAGGTTGAGTGGGAATGAATGATCATACTTTAGCTTGCATTCATGACGAATCGTAAACCGGCGTGATTTTTTCAGGGACTGCAGACAGAAATGGGTAAGGTGATGGCTAATGTTCCTCTTTCATCCTTTACTCTGCATTTCTCTTTAGAGACTCAGTATATAAAGAATAAGAAACAATAATTTTCTAGCTGTTTATATGGCAGCACACAACCTTGAGTGAACTTTTACATTAGTGGGGGTTTTGTGTGTGTGTTTTTTTTTTTTTTAAAGCCTGGGTGCCCAAATGTTCCAGCCACTTAAAAGTAGTGATGCTCTGCTTTTGTTACCAGTATAGCATTGTCAGTTTGAGGTTTTTTAAGGTTTTATAAGTAAAAGAAAACATTTAAAGACATTATTTTCCTGAAAAAATAAACAATCAATCAAGTAAACAACCTGCAAATGAATCAACAACTCAAGAAACTCAACATGTTATAAAGAAAAAGGAATGATGCATGACATATTTTCCTCAAAACTTATTCACGTTTTCTATAATTTCACAAATCGATACGTTGAGCTAAAATGTAAACTTACTGCTTCATTTATGTTTATTCGTCTGCAGGGACGATGGGAAGGACTGTCTTAAGTTTTACACCAATCCCTCCTACTTTTTTGACCTTTGGAGGGAAAAGATGCTGCAGGATACAGAGGACAAGAGGAAGGAGAGGCGGAAACAGAAGGTAAGTGTCGGGGAGGCCATGGCTGCCCACATTCAATTTCATCCTTTCATTTTCCCCCATGCAGCAGCTGAGGACTGTGCAAGTAGTTTTCAGAAGTTCTTGCGAGAGATTGAAGTGTTTGTGATGAGCGGTGAGGTCAGTGAGCAGGAAGTCATACAGAGAGAGTGAAGAAGCTTACTCTAAGATAGAGATTGATGTGTCCTGCATGAACTGGCAGACACGGTGACTCATTAAAAGATTCACAGGCTTGGCTTCATACCATGTAGCCTAATGCATTAATTAGTCACCACTCATAGATAAATCCGCTCTTCCCCCAGTCATCCCTCTTAGTTATTACTTTTGCGATCATTACATCTAATTAACGGGAGCATCTGCTCCTTACTGTGCGTCATCTCCGTCTCGGCACACACACGCAGAGCACCGAGGACGATCTGTGTACAGATGCAGCGTGATGTTTGATTTCTAATGCACGCGGTCAGATGAAATGTAGAGCTTCTCTCTTATCTACCGAAAGCAGCTCTTACTGCTCAAGTGCAGGGTTGTGGCCCCCACTCAGAGCGGAGGGGTTTCCCACCCTCAGTGCCAGGAACTGTAATCAATACCAGCTTTGCATTTCCCTGCGTGGGAAACGGTTCCCCATTTTGCCCCCTCGCAGTCAATCAAAACTTATTACATCCATGTCAGCAAGGAATAAAGAGAGTGATTTTCCACTGAGGGTTTGTGTGAAAGCAGAGAATATAATTGGTTGGTTATTAGGATTGAAAGGACTGTGGGAATGGCATAGCGAGGGATGGAAGACAAGTTTGCCCAATACTGAGAGAGTAATAGTGAATGTAATCATATTAATATGTGATGGTTTGCTAGTTTAGTATTGATTTGATTATTCTAACTTGGGCTTGCCTGCATCGTTCCAGCCCACATAATAAAATACAGAAGGTGGACCCTGTTTGCTTCTGACGACTAGGCTGATGTGACCGCTTGTAGCCAATGCTCATTCTGCTTATTTCCTTCTAATTAAAGCCCCGGGTGGGCTCAGCATGGGAAGCCGCGTTCATTTCCCTCCTCGCCACACTGGCAGTCAGACAGACCCCATGGAAAGGCCTAGAAGACGTTCACAGGGAGGACTGGATGTATTAGGAGTCCCACACCACATATTTCTTGGTTTGTGTAACCATCATGGCAGATAAATGATCTGAGTGAGGATCCGTGCAAATGCACTGTGGGGAGCTTATGTGTGTCTGTGGGAAGCATTAAAAGTTACGCATGCACACATTTGTGTACAGTGTGCATACAAACGGGTTTGTTTGAAATTCACGGTGTAAATCTTTACACTTCAGCGCTGAACTCTTCAAGTGCTTCTGGTGCATTGTGTTAATTTGCTTCTCGGTGATGATGCTCAGCGTGTGTTTGAATTTGTGGCCATAATTACTAATGTCCTTTATTCTCCCATCTCATTATTTCACCAGAAGATCCAGCAAATACTTTTCATTTCATCAGTTTGCCCCTGAATGTGTTTTATAATCACTCCTCCAATCTTAATGTGGAGACACAGACACACAAGGGCAGGAATACACAAACACACACACACACACACACACAAATGCTTAAAAAGATCTGATAGGCCATGATGTACTTTGCAGCTGCAGTGTCAGGGACCTGACATGCCTCGCCACCTGTCAGTCAGTGTGACTCCATCTGAGACGGGCTGCCAACACATTTTGTGCCATGACAGACCGTGTTCCAGCTCTACTGCATTTCTCTCCTCGGTGAAGTCTGTAATCCAGTCTGTACTCCTTCTCTCTGCCTCATATTATTTTTGTTATCCTCGCGTTGAGGCATTTTGCTCAAAACAAGATTTGAAATGTCAACATGGAGGTATCTGAGCTTTATACACTTTTAACTTTTAAACTTTTATAAAACCAAAGGAGGTCAGTTTTTCATTAATTGTCTTTAATATATACCAAAAACCTCTAAGAAGGAACAAGATCTGAAAACAAAGTGCCGTAGCTATTTTCTCACTGAATTATATGACAAATAGTTTGTTTAGAATTAGATTTAACACACAGTTACTCACATACGCAAACTGTAGGCACCAGTGATGAATAAGAAGTAGCAGAGAGAGAGGAGCAGGGAAAAGCTGTAGGGTCCTAATCTCGTTAGCTCCTGTGTTGGCCTCTGCCTCAGTGGATTAGCAGTAGACTATGTGAGAGGATAGAAAGTCGGCGAGAGGAAGGTCTCAGGGACCGAGTGGGAAAAGAAAGCTGGAACGGAAGTTGCAAAGTACAGGAAGAAGAAAAATGCTGCTTCTTCTCTTTGAGATCAGCACTTGAGTCCAAACTTTATTTAGGTCCATCTCAAACGTGTAGATCCCCTTCAGGGAATTGCTTTTGGCTCTTCCTCTCTGATTACTTTCTCATCATAGCACTCACATGGCTCCTAATGGAATATATTGACATTCAGATTGCAGACGGTTTTTCATACTGTACTCAAACAAAGGAGGCACATACATTGGCTGAAATTAGTTCAGTTGTTTAAAAAATGCTTTTGCCAGTTCTCATTAAAGCTGCGAAGGCCAACTGTTGCATGTAAATGAGCTCTTTTATTGATCTTCTACAAAACCTTTTCCTGCATTGTTACAGCTTAATGCTTAGAGAAGAAAGCTCTCCTCACCAAAGTATTGCATTTTTACCCACATGAGTTTGATTAAGGTATACAGTAGATAAAAAGTAAAATTGCAGATGATACAGATTTTTTTTCTCAGTCATAGAAATTGATTTATAATCATATTTGGATCTATAGGATTCCCAGAATGGGTCCTGCAAACATCCAGTAATCTTTATTTCTGCAAATAAACTCGGACATCAGGCATGTAGGGGTTGGTGTGTTTTAAAAGTTGTATAACATAGGATATAAAGAAAATGTTTCTGCATTTTTTTTTTTTGATTCAGCTTTACAGTCTGAATATTGTAAATTCAATAAGATGCAGCACTGATCAGAAACTGAGTCACTTTTATGTAAATGGAAGAGCTAAAAATGAATTTCATTTTTAATTTTTAACACAGTAGTGTGTCTTATTTGTGAAGTACAAAATTATCTTTGTCTCACAATATACATATTTATTAATTACTCAAACCTGCATACTTTATAACGGGGCACTGCTTGTACTATTAAGCCCTGGCCTTTGATCACTGGCAGCGTTCTCACTGCTGCTGGAAATCCTTAAAGATGGTCAAATTTTACAGTGGCTTTTTCAAGGCTCAAAGTTTTCTGGATTTAAAAATGTAATTTAATAATGAATCTCCATCTGATTAGTTTTCTATTTGGAAGCAGAAAGAATCAGATTTTTATTTATTTATTTTTATGATTTTCAAGCAGCACCACTATGTTCCTGTCAACAACCCGCTGTTAGACTGGAGTACCAGCAAGCATCACCTCTCTGCTAATGTATCGCACTTTATGAAAAAATTTAACTTTGTTAGGAGGCTTTTTGTCTTGTTACACTAATGCAGAATATCATGAAAACCCAAACTGAAAACAGATGTTGTTCTGCAAAGAGAACAACATAAAAACATCTTTTTTCATGTCACTAG
This sequence comes from Craterocephalus amniculus, assembly GCA_036024015.1. Lineage (NCBI taxonomy): Eukaryota > Metazoa > Chordata > Actinopteri > Atheriniformes > Atherinidae > Craterocephalus > Craterocephalus amniculus. The sequence goes on along the minus strand of JAVQJG010105233.1, from coordinate 4,667 downwards.
TCAGTGAAATTATTGTTTTGAGAATGTAAACTGAGTTTACTATTTACACTGTGAAAATAAGTATGCCCCTAAATGTTTTGCTGGTGCACCAAAATTAAAACATTAGGCACACCAATGCAACCGATGCACAAAGTTCATCTGAAGCCTTGTTGGAGCGGTCCTCATCCGGAAGCTTTCCGAAGCGGAGAAACTGCGCACAACTTGATCTCCACCCCAAGGCAATCACATTAGATGACATTATTGGAGGAAATGAGAGAAAGAAAAACAGAAAGTGACTGTCCGATGTTTTGTCTCATCTTTTGTTCAGCCTTTTACTGGCCGAAGAGACACATTGCAAGACGGTTGCAGATTTAGCCTTATTCAGAGGTCGGCAAAGTGTTAAAAGTTCTGTAATGTTGCTTTAAGACAGAAATATTCTTGACCTCAGACCAGATTAATATGTTAATTAAGATATTAACGGGCCAAGGTTCGTTCATTTTAAGATGTAACAGTGCAGATTGCATCTCATTACGTTAAATAGTGTTACATTATTAACTCAAGTGTATTTGTAAATTCATGTAGTGGCTAGTCTGCTGAGGATTTTAAAATTCAGAGCAGAGAAGTCTGCATGTTTGATCCTATTTTCCCAGGTCAATACATAGTTCTTTATAGATCCTTCTGCAATTATAGGTTGTGTTTTTGTTTTTTAATCTAAAATTTTAGCTTATTTGTACGCTGCATGCATGCCAGTACCCAGCTTGTCATACAGTACATATTGTGGGATACAACTAAAGGATGTTGGTAAAACGTTGGCTTACATAACACCGAGGCAGCTAACCTGAGTGACAGTTTCCTTACTGTGTACATATAGACCAACTCATTCTCAGACAATATATCAGGTTTTTCTTTTTTCACAAAGCAAGCTGTGAAGTAAGATAATATGCATGCAATGACAAACAATACAGTGTAGTGACTGGTGATGTCATCACTTTGGAGTTGTTGAGACTGAAAAAGGAAAGAACAAATACTTTTCAATGTAACTTGTATGGAATTATTGTAGAACTTAATGGTACACATAGCCTGGTAAGATGAGAAGATTTATGATGCAACAGCTGCTAACTTCACACAAGGCACATTTTAAGCACCCCGCACCTTGTTCTGCTGCTCCGCTTGCTTGCTGCAAGCTTGTGCAACTGTTCAGCTGATAGGGAAAAGCTGAGACAGTTGTTTAAAAATCAATTTCAGCCTTCAGACTTTTCTCAGCGCCGCAGATATAGAAGAACTGGATTCAGTGCATTTCCAGTATTACTCCCCATCTTCACCTGCTGTACGGTGACCTTGACAGAGATCTGTGTGTGTGTACCTCTTATGGCTTTAGATTGATTACAGAATTTCAAAAAAGAAATCTGTTTTGGCAATGCTAACTTAATCTGTAAGCTGGCAGGTTGATAGGATGTTTCAGTGGAAGCCAAGCAAACAGTGATGCTACCATATGAAGAATGTGTGGTACTGGGCAAAAAATTCAGGACCTCTTCGTCTTCTTTCCTCTCAACCCTTTTTTGCTTTTCGCTCTTTTCTGAATCCTGGTCTTTATCTAACTCTGTGCAGCTGGAAATGCCTTATCTTGTGTGTCCCAAGAGCCTTATAAGAGCCCTCTCTGAAACCCCTCCTCCCTTCTTTACTCCCCCAGAGGTAAGAGCTTCTCCCTTCTCTCCCCATCATCAGAGCATCTGCTCCGTGTGCAGCAGCCTGCAGCCCTCACTCTTTCCCCCCTCCACTCTCCACCCCCCCCCCCCCCCCCCTGTCCTCTGGTTTGCTCCAAGAAAGCCGCCCACTTTCAGCCTGTTACTAACAACCCTCCAGCACACCTGCATCCCCGTTTTACCTGAGGGCTGAAGCCTAGCAGTCCTTACCATCGATTACTTTTTGTGAGTAATCTTCCGGCAAGTTGTAAACAGATCAGGGCACAGCATGCAAACGGCTGTGGCCTAAACACACTACCAGGCCTTGGTTTTAATTAGTTTTACAACAGAAAGGGTAAAAGCGGCTACATTTTATCACAGCTTCACTCCTAAGGCGCTCATCGTTTGTTGCTAGAAAGTGGAATAATGTCCTTTTTATGAGCCCAGGCCCTGAGATGGACTGGCGACCTGTCCAGGGTGTAGTCCGCCTCTCACCTTCTAACTGCTGGGATAGGCTCCAGCTTCCCCGCAACCCTGAATTGTATTAATTGGAACAGAAAATGAATTAATTATTAATCCAGTTCCAAACATGGTGTATTAGTTTCTATATGAAGAACAAATTCTGGATTAAGTTGACATTGCAAAGTTTCTGGCTGACTGCAGCCTTTGGTTGAAATCTCAAGTCAAATGAACATCCCGGCATGTTTTTATGCTAATCCCTTACTTTTTGTTATGTCATTGCATAACTAAAACCACAGATTTCAAAGCATAAAACACAGATATGCATCTGTTCTGTTTTCATTAATATCTTGAAGATGATGCTGTGTTTGGGTTGGGTTGGTCTGCCTAACCCAAATCTGACTGATCAGCAGTAGCTCTACTGTATGTACTGTTTGAGCGGGTTGTGTTATTGTCAGCAGCGGGAGTGGTCTGGTGGCTCAATGCGTCCCTCAGGGGGTCACATAGCTGCAATTCTGCTGAGTCTGTTACTTTATACACAAGCACAAATCCATCTGCACGCATGATAACACACCTGTGGTGCGTGTGCTTGTATATGTGCTGGGCTGGCGAACACAAAAATACATAAATCGAATTGCCGTGTCTCTCACACACAGCAGTTCCAGCCCATCGAGGTAAAAGATGGCAGCTTCGCAAAGCCGCACAGCTTCCTGAAATTGGCCACATTTATTCCCGATGAAACGAACACATCCAGGCGTATGAACACTCGAGGAGGAATGCACAAGTTCTAATTCTCTCTCATGTACAATCTCCCTTTGCTTCCTATTTCTATCTTGTTTTCCATTAACAAAGAGTTTTTGCACATTTTTGTGCCCTGTGATGCACTGTTTGACAGATGGCTGCCTGTCACAGATCGAATCATCATGATGTTAATTGAACCAAAATTCCTGTAAAATAGGGTTTTATTGCTGGGTTAAATTTTTTGCTCTACTGTAACTGCGATCTTTCAGACTATAAAATGATCTTCTAAATCATATGTTGGAGTGCAGCTGGATTCTTTAGCCTCAGCAAATCTGAGAACTGGAACACCATGAGATCGAATATTTCTGCTGCATGGTATTCAGTCGAAATGTATAAATGCAGAGTAGACGGCGGTGCATGTGTCTCAATGCGTGCGTTCATGTGAGCACAGAGGCTTCCCCTCAGCCAAGGGGCAGAGGGTGTGTATTAGTAGTAATGTTGCATGTTGAATTAGAAGCTAATCAACCTGCATTAGCTGGAGGATTTATTGCTATGCTCGTTCTCAGCGGCCTGGCCTCGGCAGTGGACGGTCAGAGTCAACATCATTTAGCCACGCCGGAGGAGGCGCCGTCCACAACCCACGAGTGTTGAATCAGCCTGGCAGCCAGCATGTTTCATTAAAAAAATCAACACACATAGTTATTATTTTTATATGTGGCTGGCCACCCTATAAGATTTTTATGACATAAAAGAAATATTGATAAATTGATAAATATTGCTTTTTCATAGTGTTGCAGGCAGGAGTTTGTGTTTTTGAACATTTTTTCTTCAAAATAATCAAAGTTCTCTCTCGTTTTTATCATATAATTGATGTTTGTATGACCTGATTCCACTCGGTACCCTCATCTAGCCCTTCAACAGCGTGCTGGGAACTGTTTGGATGGTGAGATGACGACTGAATTCCCAGAGGAAATAGGGTACCTCATCACGTGATAAAAGGAGGTTTAACTGGAATTTGATGAAAGTATCATCTCTGAGTGATATTAACTTCAAGTGTGAAAAAATACTTATTTTGATGGATGGAATTGTTTCACAAGTTTCTAAAAGATCATTAAAGACTCAAACACTTCTGCAGAAACTCAAAGTTCTGCAGCTAAACCAGACAGAATAGCCTGTATGAAGGTGTGAATATGTTTGCTTAAGTGAACAATTTGTGTGCAGTTTATAATTTACAATCATTAAAAACTTATCTTTCAGGGTTTACCTGTTTTTCATTAATGAGAGCTGATGGGTTTTTAATGAACGAGAAATTTCGTTTAAATGCAGATTAACTCAGATTGATCTCTGAAATATTTCATGTGAATTATTTGTCCGGCTGCATTTTTCTGCAACTGTTTTAATGTCAGATGCTTCAAGGTGTGTGAACATGTGTGTCTACTTAGCTTAAGTCTGACATGTGTCCTCGTCTTGTTGTCGTGTGCAATCATTTGCCATCTTACTCTGTGTTGGCCAACGCATTTGTGTGTGTGCGTGTCTTTGTTGTGCATGCCAGTCATCGGTGCGTGTTGTAGCTGTAGCTCTGAAAAGTTTTTCTTTTCGTACAGAAACATACTTTTGTAGTTTGTTCTCCCATTCCAGTGTGCTCTATCCCTTTCTATGTCGCTCGTCTTTCTGTTTGGGAGGAAGCTTGGCCCCGTCTGTGTGCGTGTGCGTGTGCGTGTGCGTGTGTGTGTGTGTGTGTGTGTGTGTGTGTGTGTGTGTGTGTGTGTGTGTGTGTGTGTGTGTGTGTGTGTGTGTGTGTGAGTG
>JAVQJG010105231.1:0-13446 GCA_036024015.1 Craterocephalus amniculus | reverse complement strand
TGCCAATATTAATTTCCATAGATGACATATCACCATAGGCTCACAATAAAGAATATAAGAATGTATTTCACAGCCAATAAGTGGAGGTTGGAATGATGGAAGACACATTCGGGATGACTGTAATTACCCTCACCCCTGTGGAGGAGCTCGTGATGAGCATCAACCAGGACCACCTGGTGGTGAGGGGAATCCCAGAGTGCCAGTGAATAAGCTAATGAGATTTCATAACAAAGAGTTTTATTTTCAGGCCAAAACATGCAGTTGAGAAGTTGCCAGACAGTAAAAGATGAATACAGTGGCTGTTTATTTACTTCAATCAAAATGCTTCTTCTGGCAGATCTGATCATGCTAAGACAGTAACAGTAAGAATAACCTTCCCGTAGGTAAGTTGCATCTTGGACAAAACCTACCAGGCCGTTCACAGCATCTGTTTCTGCAATAACTTAGCTGGATTAGCCATTTTGGAACAGAAAACCCAGGATTAATCTAGGTTAATATAGCAAGCTAAACCAGTAAACCCGCTTTGTGGAATATTGTTTTAAGGTTTTTGGTTTAAGTTTTGAATCGTCTTTTTACTCCCTGTCTCCAAGTTTGATGTCTTTCTTTTTGATGTGTAGCCTCTTTTTCAGGACACAGGTGACACAGGTCTTCTTATTACTGTTCATGCTGGGACTTTGCTGACCATCCAGAAGTTGATATAATCTGGCACACACTCGGTCATAGCATTGTTGTCCTCTGCATGTTGCTTACAGAGGACATTCCACCCTGGGGGCTCAAAGCACCCTCTCAGAGCACCTTCAGCTTCATTAGACCAGGTTTTAAAAGACTGGTTGCTGCTGAACAATGGGCTTGTAGATGAAGGTCAGAAGAACCAAATTTACTCTTATCTTAATCTTGTGATTTAGTGATCTAGTGATTTTAGTCTGATCTTCTTAAAGAAACCTGATCAGCATTTGTATGAAATAAGTCTAACATCTTATTTTCTTTGGTGAAGCAGCCGACAAATTGTTCAAATATTGGTAATGTTGTAGAGAGAGAGAGAGAGAGAGAAATTGTTGGAGTCTGCAGAGATTGCAATGAATGTGTTGGGGTGCTGTGTATGTAGCCTAGCAACCAAAGAGCTGATGACATCTCAGGCAGTCTGCAGCGGTACCAGGTATGATATAAACCACCAAAAGACACAGGTGAACTCTCTGGGTAAATAATATGGATGAAAACTCACAGCTGCTTAATTTCCCTTGCACAGATGCTCACTAACTCTGTGGTGTTCATTGTTTTAGTTACTCAGCGAGTCTTCTGGTGGACCTGTTGCATTTTTGCATTTTTAAAATAATATAATCAAATAATTTATGTAACATTACTCAGTAGATGTTTACTTAATTTTCCTTACAAGCAAAATAAAGAACTTGTATGATTAATATGTACCTTGTAATTTTTAGATTTCATTTACTAATTATAATGCTACTTTTCATTTTCATAAATGTGGTCCTCACTTTCTGAAACACCCTCCTCTACATTTTCATCAGAAGCTTCTCTCTCTTACAAAATCAATCCAAACCCTCCGAGCAGAGAATTTCTTGGCCATCTAGAGAGGTTGTGATAAGAAACTGCTGTGGGTTTTTATGTTTCTTGTGTCCAGCCTCCAAATCGCAGGTGGAATCGTATATGGAAAAATATTTTCCTGCGAAAGAGTGTAAAATGTGTGAAAATGGGAGAGCAAATGGTGCAGGTGCATGAATTTTGCAACAACATTGCATTGTATGTGCGTGGCAGGGTCACACATAGTATTTGCAGGAGAGAAGGACATGAGAAAGCTGCACAGGACCAACATTATTCACTTATTTTAGCCCCAGGTCCGTTGGTGCAGAGGAGGTATACTGTGTGTGGACTTTGAAAATGTGTTGTGATATATGTTCTTCAAAGAAAATGAGACAAGGCCATTGAGTTTGAGTTTGAAAAAATAACTGATTATATAAACTTTCTTTTGATAAAAAATGAAAATGGGTCCAACGGATCCGAACACCATACAATAGTGAAAGAGCTTTGCAATTCCACCTCTTCTTAGCTTTCTGCTATGTAAGTATCCTATCAGTGTCAGCACTAAAGTAGTGTACATTAAAGCCAGGGATGTGTTTATGCGTTATATTACTGCATTCCCTGTTTTCTTTTGGAGACCTTCTCAGCACTTCAAACTCATCCGTTTCCACAACTTTCCCTTTGCATTGCTTCTTCCCTACATCCCCATTAATTTCTGTTCAAGGTATTTGGAATTTGATGCGGTATTTCACTCATTAACTTGGTTAAAGGTTAAACAGTTGACCTTTCTGGTAATCAGATGATCTGGTAAAAAAAAACCTTTTTGTTGCCATGGGAACTCATCATTACAAGCCTTGAAAGAGTCAAAAGACTTTGAAATGACCCAGTGTCGACAATGAAACAGTATGGCTGGAACTATTATGGTTTCCTGCCACCTTGGGCCATAATCTAGTGTGGAATGCACTTAGTTATGTTTTACTATTACTATTAGTACTCATAATAGTAAATAAATATGATCATTCAATCAATAATTGCATTGAACAGAGATTTGGCCACCTTTCACCACAGACGCCACATCAGACTCCCATAAGGCTGCACTGACTCAGTTAAAAGCATCATTTGTTGCTGATCTGCTTACCTGCCAGACAACCACACATCAGTGTAACACACAGTAAGTCATCTAGAAAAGAAACTGCTGTAACTTCAGTCGGGTCGACTGATGAGTCAACAGGTCATCCCTGCATCTTGCACTCAAACTGCACAATAGAATGTTGCCTTCAACAAGTCTGTCATCCTGCGAAACAGGCAGCTCTTCTGTCATAACAAGAACCATTACTGTACAAGAAGGTTTTGAATGAACAGAGGATGATTATTGGCGTGGAGGAGACAACAGTTATTCATCATCTGAGAAAGATGTGCTGTTCAGACGCGAGCCTGTCTACATGAGAGACTCATTTTTGAAGAAAATAACAGATTGTTGTTACAAATGGCTCATGCAGAGTTGCATCGCTGAAAAGCATTCCATCTTCAAAGTCTATTTCTTTGCCGATATTAAGGCTGAAATTACATTTATATAATAAAATATTTCTAGGTGTTGCATTTATATAGAATATGTATGACATGTGGCTGACTTTTTGCTTTGCTCTTTGGTGGAATATAGTCCTTCAGTCATGATGCAAGCCAAACTTAATTTTAATTTAAGAAACTGTTGTACTGTTGCTCTACCGATCCCTGTGGGGTATGTTAGGTTACACTGACGTCAGAGCACTCTGCGTGTCTTCATAAACCCTACACTGTTGACATGAATGAATTAAGCTGCTCATAATTTATTTATGAAAGAGGAATTGATTCTCTTGTATGTGTAAAAAGCACACTGGACTGGATGGTTAAAAGATATAAAGTGAGTTTATCTTCTAAAGTAATAACATTATTGTGTTACAATCTGGGTACTTCAATAAATTAGAGCTTTCAGATAACTTTTAAGAAGGTCTCATACTTAATTTGCCTCTTCAGACTTTTGCGTCTTCAGGATATTTATTTGGAAAAACTAGGTAATGCAAATATGAGGGCTCTATGAATACTCTGGCTTTATATTTGTTCAAACAGCCTACAGGCATGGGTTCTTCTTATTATTTTGTAAATGTAATTTGTAAATAAACAAAGAAACAAGCCTCATGTATTTTGGGAATATATTATTTACTGCAGATGGATAAAGCAGAACTCTTTGAATACAGGTTAATTTGAACGGATAAAGGCTGTGGAATAAGAACACTAGAAACAGTTTTTACAGGTGGATCAAACATGCCTTGGCACTTTTGCCAGCCAGTAATTCAAGGAAAAACTATTGAGTAAAGGAAAAAATGGGTTCACTCAAATAACAAACTCTCTCTAAAAAAAGAGGAACAAATGGTGTTCAGCTATAGAATAATAATCCAAATTACACCTCACAATCCACAGTAGACCACCTCAAGGGTACTGGCTAAATGCAGTACCATGGCCGTTAAGGTTCCCAGACTTAAACACCATAAAACCTGTGGACAGACAGATCTACAGAAGATCCCTGATATTAGCCCTTGGACATTCAAGTGTCTGAGGCAGAATCTATTTCTTACAATTTAAAATGTATGTGTGTTGCTCCCTTCATGTGTACACCAGAGCAAGTCAATTACTGATCTCCTTCCACTTTCTCTTCTCCTCTATCCCTCCCTTCTTTGTAGATCAGCTCACTTTCTCCAGGTCCTGATGAAATCGTGATGTTTAATGGATGCCCCCTCCAGAGCTCATTGGAGTCCTCACAATCACAGACTCAGCATCTAGAAAACAGTTTTCATCATGGCAACTTCTGACCTCCAGACTGTGCTCCACGATCCTTCCTTGGGAGTGTGTAATTGCTGAGGGAGGAAGCTGTGAGTCTCTGACAAGCTTCCGAGTGTAGATAAAAATCTCCCAAACCATGTAGTGTTCCTTTCTCCAAGGAGGGGGGAGGGCACATATTTGAGTCTGATTTCTTTCTGCTTTTTTTTTTTTTCTTTCTGCCATTTCTGTTCATGTAATTGGCGCTACAGATCTGTGCCCACTTGTTTGAGGAGTGTATGCGGATGTGGGCAGAGAGTGTGAGGTGAGGAGAAAGTGACAGAGAGGAAGAAAGAGAAAGACGGAAAGAGATGGTCCTCCACACCACCCCTTACACCAGTGCTTGCCTGCACTTCCTGGACGGATTGTCATGGAGCCTGGTCTTTCCCTGCTACTGGCTCCTGGACCGGCTCCTGGCCTCCTGTGTGGCCACCTCGCTGGAGAAGCGTCAGCGCTCCCAGGATCCCTGCTCCTTCCTGACTCTGTGTGTCCTGATTTCTGCACCCCTTTACCTGCTACTCCTCCTGGCCTCCCTGCCTTTTGCCCTTCTGGGTTTCATCATCTGGGCTCCCCTGCAGGCTGTCCGTCAACCGTACCTGTACACTTACCGCAAGTAAGCTTTTACTCAGCCTATATAACATTAATAAATATATTTCTATTCTTCTTATTAGATCATTTCATTCCACTTGTGAAACTTTTTTTGTTTGTTTTTGTATTTAGATGAAAACAAAAACAAAAAAACAAGTAGGGTTTGACTTAATATGGCTTTTTTTTTTGTCCAGGCCAGATAAGCACCAGGTGGAGCAAGGCCAAGCTGGACCCGGGGGTGCTGGGATTGGGGAATGGAGGCCACAGGGCAGAAGCTTCTGTTTCTGCAGTGCCAATGTTTGCCTCCTGCCAGACTCTCTGGCCAGGTTCAACAACTTGTCTGACACCCACAGGAGAGCCCGTGAGGTTGGGAAACGAATCCGCAACGGTGCCAGTAGACCTCAGATAAAAATCTACATTGACTCACCGACAAACACCTCCATCAGGTTAGGAGAGTTTACTAATGGGCTTCCATTGTCTGCAAGTGAGGTACATATATTCACTTTAAAACCTCTTCCTTTCTGTTCTATCTGCTTAGTGCGGCATCTTTCAGCAGTCTTGCTACAGGTTTCCGTCGTACCTCTTCTCTGGATCAGCGTCCAGAACAGATCCACACCACCAACGGCCCAGCTGAAACTGAAATCGAGCCCCTCACCGAGTGCCCGATTCATCCCTCAGGGGCAGTCGACTGCCCTGTTCACCCCACTGCAGGAGACCAGGGCTCCACCGAATGCCCTCTTCACCATGATGGAGCGGAAAACACTGCAGACTGCCCCGTCCACCATGTGGGGGCTAACAGCACATCAGACTGTCCCATTCACACTTCAAGTGAGGCCGCAGACTGCCCCATGCATGCAGTGGGTCAGAGTGGACCTGGCAACCATGGCAACCACGACTGTCCTATGCATGGGGAAGGGATGCAGCAAAAACCCTCCACAGACTGCCCGCTTCACACCTCAGGGGTTCAAATCAGCATCAGTGCGCCAGAGCCGGACCCCCAGGAGGAGGAAGCGGAGACAGGGAATCATCGGGAGCAGGTAGGAGGAGACACGGGCAGCATGACGGCATCGCGGGAGTCCCTCACTCGTTACCATGGAGGCGATGGTGGTGTTGGGATATCCTCCAATAATACTCTCTCTCACGTCCCACGCACGTCAATCTTCAAGCGTCCAGGACGGAAACGTCGCCATGGAGATGAGACGTTCGACCATGAGATCTCTGCCTTTTTCCCGGCCAACTTGGATTTCCTGGCTCTACAGGAGGTATTTGACCACGGAGCAATCACAAGACTGCGGCGGCAGCTGCACCGCTACTTCCCCTATGTGCTGAGTGATGTTGGGCGGTACGGCTGGAAAGGATGCTGCTCCAGGTTCAAATTCTTAAACAGTGGCCTGATGTTGGCCAGTCGCTATCCAATCTTGGATGCACGTTATGAGTGCTACCCGAACGGGAGAGGAGAGGACGCACTAGCAGCCAAGGGAGCGCTGTTTGCTAAGGTCAGACATTTTGCCTTTTCTCTACCTGCTGATTTTCTTTTCTTTTTGGAACTGATGTGCTTATTCGGGTTCAATTGGTGTTAAATTAAAATATTTTCAGAGAATTTCATTGAAGTATTTGTAAACAGCCTTAGTGAAACCTTTCAATGTGAAGTTCAGGCTAAGCTTCGTTTATCTTAACAGACTGAAAACAGGAAAGGCCAAGCTTAGATATGTGTCACTGATGTAAAAAGCTTTAATGTGTCATAGTCACAGTCAGGCACAAACATGGTTGTTATATAAAACAGGGGAATTCCTGTTAATGAATTGCTTTTAACTGGCAGTTTTTATCAAAGTGGAAGTCCAGCTAGCCATTTCCATCTACTTTCAGTTTTCATGCTAAGCTAATAGTCTCTGAAACATTTCACTCTCATGTACAGTAGGACATTATATCTGGTATAACTCAAGCAGCTTCACATTTGCTACTGTGATTAAGGCAATCATGTCACATTTTTTTCGGAACCCTAGTCTTACCTCTGAACTAATAAACTCTCGGGATGAAACTGCAGCAAGCAGTTGTGTTGCCCAAGCTGACCAACATTGAGTGAAAAGTAGGGATGGGACCTTTTGTCGACAAAACGACAGACAATCGACATAAGCTCCGCGCGACAAAAAAATAAGAGTGTCGACATGTCGAGGAAATAAAATACTTTCATCTTGATTGTCCACTTCACCTTCATTCAATTTCACACGCAACGGTGGATAGTCTCTCACCTCTGAATGAAACCTGAAAATACCTGAACCGCGCACAAGGCAGCCTTCGTTTCATCCTTTTGGATCCACGCCACAAGCACGATCAGGTTAAGGTAGCTGTGCACGGAAAGGTTAGAGATCTGCTGTCCGGTCTCCACACAGTCTCAGGTGACGGTGCGCGTTTATGACGAGTCCCGCAAAAAGAGTGAAACAGGTGGATGCAATGGTTTCATTCTTCGGAGAGGACTATTTAACGGAGTACACTGCCCCATCTGAAGTCGCAAAAAGTGCGTGCTATTCGTTTATAATGATGTTGAATAAACATTTGAAATCGATCTTAATCTCGTTTTAATTAGCATTGTTTAAATGGTCATATTGGCCATTACAGCCATGTCTTGAGACCAATATGAACTAGTAGGCTACAATAGTGTAGTATATTTTCCACCCGATGCATTGGCGCTGCTTTTTAAAAAAAAAAAAAAAAAAAAAAGGCCGACAATTCGACAAGAAGTCGACATGAGGGTCTCGACAATCGACAGTCCAAATATCGTGTCGTTCCCATCCCTAGTTTCTAACTTCTTAATAAAAGACAAGCTTTCACTTCTTTAACCCATACTCCTTCATTTTACAAGCTCAACAAACAAGAACAAAACCTTAAATCAACACTTTGCCTCAAGTATTTTTCTGCTCATTAGCTGGACTTGACCTGGAAAAGTGACTTATTAAACTCAGTAGCTTCCAAAAACACTGGTACCAGCAGGTTTCGGCGTAGTTGTATCAAAGGCTGGACAATAATGGAAAAAATTATACTCACAATTATTTTGATTGATACTGAAATCATGATGTACAGGATGCTTCATTGATTTCTAAAAAAGTGTTTATTGAATCACCAAAACTCAACCTCAAATATAACTTTAAAAGAGCAACTGGAAATAAGTTAGAAACAAGTAAAGGAGTAAAATAATATATTGAAATAAAAAAAGAATACCCAGTCTATATGCATTCCTGTTACATATATTTGACATTAATCATTTTTCTTCGATTACAGTGTTTTTATGATTGTGAGAATGCAATATTATAATCACGATTAAAATTCGATTAATTGTCCAGCCCTATTGTATCGTACCATAAAATACCGTGACATTTCTGCTGTTTTTGCTTTTAGGTGGTGCCGGGCTATGGCCACGCTGTCCTGAGGAAGACGGACCCACGTTACACCTGCCAGCGCGAGTTTGCCCTGAAACATCTGCCCAACGACCCCATGTTCAAGTTGGTGGCCCAGCTTTACAAGATTGTACCCAATGTGCTCCTTGAACAGGGTAAGGCCAAGAACCCCTGGCCGAATGTGGACGCTCACAGTGGAGTGCTGCTGCAGGTACGATGTGCACCGAGACTCCAACCATGCATTTGCTGATTAATTGTAACTTCATATTGATGAATGACTGACTGTGTTCCCCGCTGTGTTTGCAGTACTACGGGATGACCGAGATGAACTACTACACTGTGCTTTTCGGCGTGTCTCGTGCTCTGGGCGTGCTCTCTCAGCTGGTGTGGAGCAGAGCTCTGGGCTTCCCCTTGGAGCGCCCCAAGTCCATGAGCACAGATGGACTGATGACTCTGGTCGGAGCCAAATCGGGCTGAAGCACCACCTAAAAGGAACCGGGGGGGGATGGTTAGTGTTAAGGGTGGGAGGTTGTGGAAATATCGAAGAAAAAACAAAACAAAAAGGCAGACATCAGTTGACCCTCTGTCATTTCCAACCCCAGGGATTTAATGGGATTCAAAGAGACAGTACGCTTTTAATGTTATTTCACAAAAGAAGGGCCTTTTAAATTGTCACACGGTTGGCATTGAAGCGTGTTTAGTTAACCACCAGAGCGTTTTTCCCATCATGTCGGCACATTTGGAACATGAGAGGTACAAACTAAAGGCACGCATACATGTAACCCCCTTAGTAGGCTCAAATTAAAGTACCGGTCTACGTCTGCAAGCATCTCAAAAATTTCCCCAGAGCATTGCCTGCGTGTTTGTCGCCGAGCGCGGCGTCTGAACTATGAATAGGCAGTGGCATTCAAAGGGAATTGTGGGAGTGAACTACACTTCCTTTGTATTAAGAGCTCTACTAAACCTTTGCTGCTTTCGGCTAATTGATTGATTTATTTTTTTAGACGATATTCCCAAGCCGCAGACCATCAAATAAAACTGTACTTTATTTTCCTCCTATGCAATCTTATCATCCCATCCAGTTGATTTGTGCATTTCATTTCACTCCCACGATGAGACACTCCAGTTTAAAATAAATTAGGCCCTAATTAGTTAAAGTTCTTCAGTCTGTCCAGAAAAAATCCCAAAGCAAGTTAGTTAAAAGATACTGCCCCTTTAAATCTTTAATTCACCCCTTTTCTCCAACTTTTTTTTAAAAAGATGACCTGTATTACCTCTATGATCAAAATAACTGTCTTGTCTGTATAGATTTCTTTTTTTTCCTTAAACTTTTCTATTTTAATGAGTCTCTGCTCAAAGGGTCTTAAGAACAGTAGAGAATCAAGAATAATGTACAGTAAGAAAACTAATTTGAGCAAAGAATGTTGTAATTGGCAGCCTGTAGCGAATCCTTAAGAGCAAGCTTGAATAAAAAGTAGGATGTGGGGGACTTAGCAGTTGCCCCATCATGTTCAAGTTCACCCCACTTGAGAGCGCTTTAAACACGAACTACTCCAAAATGAGCACTTGCTTGATTGGATTTCCTCATTTGTAGCATTAGAATCCTCCCCGGTTGATTGCGTTCCTTCTAACAAGGTCATTTTTTTTTGTTTTAAATATGTATAAAACTAGTCTTTGGGTTCTCATGTGGTGGTTTTATTTATACTTTGTGTACATAGATATATATATGTATAGCTTGAATGTATGAGCTCTATGCGATCATCTGCTTGTGATTAACCACAATGAGCAACACAGGTTACCAACACTGCAATAATGTCCAGTCTAAGCGTAACGTTCACTCTCACTGGTCACCGAGTAATTCTGACGACGAACAAAAACAAAATAAAAAAAGAAGAGAAAAGTAAAACTGCAGCTATCTTGTACATACAGTTTCTTGACTAGCTTTATTGACTTAGCTGGCGCTGGTTTTCAGGTGTTTCACTTGAATGTTTCAAGCTTGCTTTTAAGTTCTGGGTTTGTCAACACTCCATGTTTGTGTAGTTTAAGTTCTTGCTTTTTCTTTTTTTCCCCTCTCCAAACAGTCTGCTTTGTTTAGTCGTTAGTTCAGGCAGGTTTTTGATTTGCTCCGCTCGTTTCCGTCTTCTCTCTGAGTTCATCAGGCATGTCTTTGTGTTTTATTGTTCTTCCATGCGGCCGGGTTGTTCGAGAGTTGGGTTATTTTGATCGTAGAGGAGCATAAAGGTTGTATATAACTGGGAGAATTAATCGTAGGAGGATTTCATTGGAGAAATACTTGGGGGATCGGGCTGGATGGGTCAAACGGGTGAGAGAGGCACTTCATGGAAAACCTAATAATAAAAAAAAAAGAAAAATAAAGGTTTTTATTAACACCTGTTTTGTTCTTGTTTTCATGGAGTTTTAACCAAATTATCTGACATTTCTAAAGAGGGAAATTTGATACTGAATACACTGATGTCCAGTCAGCTGAGCGGCAGCCTCTGGCTATAAAGAGCCCATGTCCTGAATGTAGCATCAGGATTACAGTAGAAATAAAATATCAGTTTTCTTTGTAACTGTTTCCAGACACAGAATCTGTACTTCTTGTAATATTTGATCTGTTTCTTTTGGCTCAAGGCCTAAATTTTTATGATTCTATTCTGTGTCTTGGTGATCATGAAAAGGAGATGGCACAAATGTCCAGCTCTCACATGCACCGTTATTAATAACTGGCCCACATACCGTAACCCCACTCTGGTTTCTCGCTGTTCAGCTGTGTCCATCTTTCCACTATGCTATTGCAACAAAGGTAAGCAGCAGTGAGGGACTACAGTCAGAAAAGAGACAAGGTTTAATATTACTGTATTAATAGCTGTGAAGAAGTGCATGTGTAAACCCCGGGCTTCATGTGTCACTACATGAAGGCAAAGGCTTCTACTCCCTACCAGATCTCTTATTAGGTGAATATATCCTAATAGACATGCTTTTAGACAAACTAAGCAACTAAAAAGGGTAAGTTGCCATCAGGAGCTGATAATCATGTGCTGGATTAACTGATCGTCAAACACCACCATGAAAGCAGAGGTTCTTGCAATTTGCAGGTGTGGAGCATTTGTATATGATAAAGGCATCGGCAATAAACTGAGAAGCATTTGGAATGGTTATAAGGCTATTTCCAAACTATTTAGAATAATTATTCATTGAATTACAAAGCTCCCCAGGAGTGGATGTCCTTGCAAGGTCAACCCAAGATCACCTCCAACAATCGGGAAACTGCAGAATGTAACCCAGGAGCTGCATCTCTGGACAGACATGTTAAAGTGGTGGAGAAAAAAACCTGAACTGGGGTATGTTTAGGAGGTTTGCCAGAAGAAAATAAAGATCCCAGCACAGTTTGTTTGAATCTGAGCAAACTGATGCAGCATGTCGCGTTCCGAGCTGGATGAGTGATGATTTGGGCTCGTTTTGTAGCCCGGTGACTTCGGCACCTTGCGGTCATTAAGTCAACCATTAACTCGTCTGTATACCTGGAGTCAAATATGAGGCCATCTGTTCCAACAGCTACAGCTTGGCCCAAATTAGATCATGCAGCAGGACAATGGTCCCAAGAGCTGCAGCAAATTACAACAGAATGGCAAAAAAAAAATTAGGGTGGTGTGACCGAGTCGAAGGTCAGAACTGAAACAAAGAGAACAACTAGATAATCTTAGTTAACAGATGCAACATCATAAAGACAAGTAGGCTAAATCCAATTACCCAAAATAGTGATTTTGATTTTTTTTTTTTAAATATGTACGATTATTTCACGTTATTGCAGGGTAAATTCAGATACTTTATTAATCCCCAAAGGTAAATTGAATCCTTCAATGTACTAATGTTTTCACAAACTGCTGTTAGGATGAGTTTTAAAGGGAAAAATGTGATGCAATGTGTGGATCTTTTCATTTCAGGCTGCGTACTCAATTTTAAGAATTAGAGAGAAACGGATTATGTTTTATCATGGAAAGAACAGAGCGTGGAAGCTAGTTTACAAACGAGTTGGCAGTCAGGGAAAAAGATCATTACCTCTTTTTTCAAGCTTAAAAATCTCCAACACTCAAAATTATACATATCAGTTTAAGTTGTGATTGTTTCTATGAAAAGTACTAATACAGCAGATGTAGAGAAATATTCTGACTTCATAGAAAGTGTCAGAATATGCTCCAGTATGTCCTTTAACAAAACTCGACATGAATTGAAATTTTTCTTGCACTTTAATGATAAAGTACTTTAATTTTATTCAATAACATTTTAATATGTTGGCAACCATTGCACTTAAAATAGATATATGTATTTTTAATGGAGTCACACTTATTTATATTGGACATTTATTTTTGTTAGAATTCTGTACTTCCCCTAATAACTTTAATACTAAAGTAATCTTAACACTGAATAATCTACCTTGATGAGCATTTTCTACTGGAATAAAATGCTTTTGATATGAAAATTATGACCCATCAAAGTGAAACTCATGCCCTGACTAACACAAATGCCGGGATGTGTCCGTTTGCCTGCTAGTTTACATTCATGCATCATGAAATATTTAACGAAGACTCAAAAAGTCCAGAAAATAAGCATAGAACCCAGACGATAACGAATGATTTGTAATGTTTTATTCTACAGCCCACCAGAATGTTTTAGAATGAAAATGTACATGACAGGAGAGTCATCCTCCTGATTCGCCTCTAGAAGAAAAACACCATGACCCCCTCCCTCCCCTCCATATAGCAAAATAAAGCAGCATCAAATGTGATCATGTGAAATGTTGTCTAAAAATTCTAATTCAATTTTAAAAATCTATAAAAACACAATGCATCAAGAATAAAGTTGGATTATTTTTTCCAAGCACAATTTGTAACAATTTCGCAGTACTCCCCATTCACAGCATTTTCACAGTCCACTCCAGCATACGCATGACTTCATTCAGATATACAGGTCTGTCTCAGAAAATTAGAATATTGTGATAAAGTTCTTTATTTCCTGTAATGCAATTAAAAAACATGAAATGTCATACATTGTGTATTCATTACAAATCAACTGA
>JAVQJG010105214.1:30000-31108 GCA_036024015.1 Craterocephalus amniculus | reverse complement strand
ATTTTGGTTTTTTTTTCCCATTTTTATTATCATTTTAAAATGGCACAAAAGGGTAGCTATAAAAACACCCCCCCCCCCCCCCCTTTTTTTTTTTTTTAAGGGACCTTTGCAGACTGAAGCTGATTTGTGTCTGACTCCACTCTGGAAAACAATTAAACCTTTAAACCACAATTTATCTATGGATCTTGATTTTAATACTTCAAACCTTTTCAAGAGGACAGGTTCACCTTCAGAGCATTAAAGATATGAAGTAGAAAACTTAAAGGCACAAAGATTTAACTTGTTTTTTTTTACTTTTAGAACTCAATACTTGAATTACTAAGGCTGTGGTGCACAGATTACATATATAACCATACTTAAAGGCTTCAACTCATAGAATAGGAAATGAATATGAGTTTTACAACATTTCATGTCAGGAAACAAAATCGGAAACTCCTCTTGACTACTTGTACAAGCCTTGCACTCGACCGGACTCAATCCTATCTGCTCGTTCGGTTTTCAAATAATTAATTCGACTTTATTTATCCCAAGTCTGGTGCTGTCATTATGATAATCAGAGTTGAAATTTCGCACCCCACTCATTCCCTAACCCTTGGCACCCGGATTGGCATGTTGTAATAACCTGAATCTCTCAACAGAAGCCGCGATAATTGTTACCCTATTAGCATGCAAATTGTTTAATTAATATTATTATGAGGAAGTATATAATCCGCTCGTCACTTGACCCCCACGCCCAAATAACAACCCTCTGTATTTCAGTGTGTAGCCCTCCATTTTAATGAACTCCTCAGAAATGATCTAGCCTATTTCTCAATCCTCCTCTTTTAGCAACAGTGGGTTTGTCTTTGAAGCGAGCTCTCTTTGTATTTTAACTATAATTTTAACACACACGGACAAGATCTTATGAATAATTCCTCCCTGTTCATTTCTTTTTGAACATCTAAAATTCAATAATTGCTCTCCGTCAGTTCCAACTACATACATTTATATATATATTTAAGCTATGCAGTAGCCCACCCCCCAACTCGGGCGCAGGAGCTCAGTGAAAAGCAGCCCTTGACACTGTCTCCAGAGACATTGCATTTAAATCCGTTTTTCTACAGCGGGT
>JAVQJG010105214.1:0-25000 GCA_036024015.1 Craterocephalus amniculus | reverse complement strand
TCTCATCTGTTCAAACAGCCCAAACTTAAATTCATGAACATCTCAAATCAATTCTTTGCAAATTGTGAGTGATTACTGGACCTGCGTTTAAATAATTAATGTCAAAATGTAATATCAGGGTTATGTGGCTCTATCACACTTTTTAATAAAACTGAGTTATGCTCATTTTTATGAACTCCAATACTTTCAAAGTCTTAAGGGGTTAAATAATTTAACAGAAAGGCATAAAGTTTTCTCTGGCTGATGTTTCAATGGCAATCGGTTTGTCAGAAAGTCCACTAAATTGTAATTTCAGGACCACACAATTACCAGTATTATGACTCCTATTCCGTTCAAATCTTTTCTTTATGGTCAAAACCTACCAATAGTAAAACTGTAGAGTTTAGATAATACAGATTACAAACAGTTTACATACTGTTTGTTGCATGGAGTTTGATTTCTTGAAAGCATTGAAAATCCTTTGTAAGAACATATCGAAATAATTTGACCTTTTTGTCAGACATGAAAAGGGCTTGTTAAGTGGTGGGGTTAAATATACCAGGTTATACATTTCAACTAATTTATGGAAGAATTGTTATAAAATTGAAGAATTAAATGACGTACTGAATAACAATTTATTTTAATTGTGAGATGCCAAAAGTTGTTTCAATGCTCTATAAATGTATCTCCAAAAGGAAGAGTTACAGTTTCTAAAGTACAAATATAGTTTATTTTCATACAACACTTCCTGTTTATGCTGCCAAGCTGATAACAAGCAAAAAAAGAATAATTATAGGGTTCAATGAGCAAACTTACTCCTTCAAATATTCTGTGAATAAACATCATTAAGCTTCAAGTTTATTTGTTGCTTGCTCAGTAGAAGACTCATCTCCCACTCTGTATCTCCACCACCAATCTCTGGGGACCACTGACATGTTGGGGGAGTTCAGGTTTGCAGTGGTTAGGATTACAAGTCTGACACAATGTTTCCACCACACTATTACGGTTTTATGTAAATCTAGAATTTGGGGTTTTGTTCTCATGAGGTTATTTGAACTTTTCTCCATTACAACCTGTAATCTGCCAGCGTGGAGACAGGGGCAACATTTATTATTTTGTTCAACATCATAGCAGCAGAGAGATAGCCCGGCTGTGTTGTTTAACCAACATGTTTGCTTTGCCAAAGGAAACTCATTGGGAGATATAAGGCTGCCTTAATACTTGATAAGTGTTTTATATTCTATCTAATTTAGATAAGTTATTATTCATTAATACCTGACAACAAGGAAGGGTTTGTTTCAGGAGAAGAATCAGAGAAAGTGAGGGGGAAAAAAAGAATATGGAAATACAGAGAGGCAACTAAACAACCACCAAAATAAAAAAAGAAACAACTACGCTTGTATAAATATCAAATGGGCTCTGTAAAGGTGAAAAAACAAAAACAAAGCAGATTAGCAATGAGAACTCTTAATACCCGGTTTAACTGAATGACTAATGCTCAACAAATAAAGTGTTGTTAAAATATGCATTAGGATATTAACATTTACGTGATATTATAAGAGTTGCCTCAAAACTCAAAAAACTTCAAAAATATAGACAAATCTAAATTTTAAATAACTAGATCTTTCATATAATTTTACTTAAGGTAAAATAGATTCTGGGTCAAGGATGCCTCTTGAGAAGCCTGAAATACTTTGGTTTATGGGCCTTTTATGTTGTTGTTTTTTTTCTTTATGGCTTCTTTGCATTGAAACTGAAGGACATGACATTTTTTGATGCAGCTGTAATGTTCAGAATACACAGTATGCGAGAAATACTTTGAGTTTTGGTTTTCTTTTTTTCACTCATATATTATGGTGAAAGATATATGAATATATAATTTGCATGCTTTTTTTTAAAAAAAATGCGTGAGTGCATTTGAACTAAAGGGTGTCTTGTTGGACACTTAGACATGGATCACTCCTGCACATTATCTCAGGTGAAGCAAACAGCAGATGGAGAAAACGATGAGGACAAATTAATTAAGATACAAGCACCTTGCTGAGGGTAATTAGCAAGCAAATAGACAACAGCTCGAAAACCCAAATCATCACAAGTGGAGGAGCCTTGATTGCATTCCAAGTTGGGGGACAAAGCAATCTGTGTTTCAAATGAAAATCCAAGAGATATGTGAAGTGCAATTTTGTTGTTCTACACACAAGAAAAACTAACAGTTATTATTTTGCTGGATAATAACTTGATTCAGATCTGAGATATGGAAAAAGGTAACGTCCAAACATTATTGTGATTATTGCATCACATATTAGTTTTTAGATTGCTCATTGGAAAGTGTAACATTAAATAGATTTCCAGTATAATTTAGTAAAGTTTGTTATTTGTACGCACAAGCATTGGGAATCTATGAGTGAAAATAACTGAACAAGGATGGTGCTAATGGAAAGACACCACAAAGCATAATAAAAAAAACAGTTCTGCATGTTCCAAATTTAGAAAGGTGAATATTCTACAATGATCTGTAAATAAGTTAAACACCAGTAACATTTGCAGGTAAAGTGCAATAAAATTGTTTGAGAAAAAGAAAATAAGAACACATAAACCTTACTGTAAAGCATGGAGCATTGTGCTTTGAGACTCCTTCACAGAGTTGTAAATGCATTGTAAAACTTTAATAATTATTTAAACAAATTCTACAGAATAACGTCAAAAAAGATCTCCATAAGGTCAAGTCAGAATCCCAAGCGCACCTCAAACATAAGATGCTGTGTCATGGTCGTCTCCTGTGTCAGGTTTCATCTGCCCATATCCGCCACCCTTCCATAGGCAGACAGATGACTAAAAGAAACTGTTGTCATTTGTGTTGTCCAATAAAATAAGCATTATAAAATGTATGTGTAACAAAAAAAAAGAAAACTGAGGGAAAGGAGAGCAAAACATGTTCACATCTGTAGGACAATGGAAAGATTCTGGATTCTTCTAGATATTACCTGTAACTTTTAGAGACGTCTTCATAAAATTGCACAATAATGACTTGCGTTTTCTGACGTCACCATTGTAGGTGGAGCGTGCGTGACACATCTGAACAGACTATGCGGAATAAACAGGCAGCAGTGGCTAAAGAGCTCTTGTTAAACTACAGACGACCAGAAACGTACATCTCAGAAAACATACGGATAAGTTCAGGCAGCACTTCATTCTCGTTTAAGAGCTCGAAATCCTGAGAAGAGATCCAGAATTGGTAAGTAGAAATTAATCAAAAGCGCAGGTTAGCGCATTCATCTTGCTAGCATAGCCATGCAACCAGTTTAAATATTTTGAACACAACCAACAAAAAATGTATTTTTAATTATTTCTAAGTTATGAAAGGATTGAGTGTAGTAGAAATAAGCTATTTCTGGTTAATTTGTTCTTTCGATGGAAACTGATATCACTTTTATTGCTCACCAAATGCACAAGCTAAGTTGTTGCTATCTGTTAACCCCATTAGTGCTAATATTATTATGTTAAGCGGATATTAATGACGGTGACTTAACTTATCTCATCATATGAATCTGTCACAGTCTTTTTCTGTACGATCGTAGACAACGTGAGCTGTTGGTTGCGTAACTCTGTTGTTGTAACACTAGTGGTCTAAGTTAGCTTAGCCATCTAGCTAGCAATTTTAGCAAAATCATTCTTCGTCTCAGGATCCATATTCAAGTGACTCAACCCTTATTCCATTGTTAACAATAGCTCGAGGGCAGTGAAATCAGCTTAGATAACATTTCCCGTTATTACTTCCATCTGAATACCACACACTGTGTTCACCCAGGTTGTGAGTAAACACTGCTGGCTGTATAAAACAACTGTCTGACATGGAGTTTCCAGATTTGGGGAAGCACTGTTCTGAGAAGTCCTGCAAACGTTTAGGTAAGTATTATCAGAAATAGATGACAGTGTTGTGGTTTCATTTGCTTCGTCTGATATGATTCAATTGATTAAAATGATTTCAACTGTTTGACAATCCAGATTTTCTTCCGATGAGATGTGATGCATGTCAAGAGATTTTCTGCAAGGACCACATAACCTATGCAACTCACAAATGCACGTCATCTTACAAAAAGGTAAGTGATCGTTTGTGTCAAAAGACTGATGTAATGTTATAATTCTGTATCTGTTAAATAAAATGAAGATTTAGATCCAAACATTAGTTTGTCTATATTTTTTACTTTCTTAAATGGAGCCATCCCTTGAATAACATGTCATGATGAAAATCATCATATTTGTTTGTTTTGTTCTTTTTTTGTTGTTGTTGTTGTATGGCTCAGCCAACTATAACAGTGATATTGAATACTATTTGTGGATATTTAATCATATTTACACACATTTCATCCAACAATGGATGAAATAGTTTTTGCACTCGAGACTTTTTCCTTTTCTCTGTCCCTGAAGTCTTTAGTGAATGGCATTTGAATATCTACCAAAGTACATTTGGCTCTAAATGTTATTCTTGAACATGCTCACATTTTTGATCAGATATGAATGAGACCATTAAATAGTCTGATGCTTTATGTTTGTTTACATTGATGAGTGTGGTTTGAACCTGTATTTACTTGTATTGGATGTACATCTTACTGTTATGTAACGACTACTGATTCGACTTACTGCATATCTTGACCGCAACACTCTTTTAAAAGAATGAAAACATCACCCCTGATTAAATAATGTATCTTTGTTCTGACATTTTTTGTAGGATATCCAGGTCCCAGTTTGCCCATTATGTAACACCCCTATTCCTGTCAAGAGAGGAGAGATGCCGGACATTAAAGTCGGTGAACACATCGACCGGGACTGCAAGTCGGATCCTGCACAAAGGCAAAGAAAGGTTGAATATAACTAATGTCTCAACAAACTGAAAGTCAGACTTTCCAGTTTGTAATAATAATTATTATTAATAATGATGATGATAATTTGTTTGTTTCAGATTTTCACAAATAAATGTTCTAAAGGAGGCTGTAAGCAGAAGGAAATGATCCGAGTGACCTGTGACCAGTGTCATTTAAATTACTGCCTTAAACATCGGCACCAGCTGGATCATGACTGTAAGACTGATGGGGCACCTCTGTCTAAATCTGGGTTGGTATGATAACACTACACAATATGGTGCTACTGTCTTTTTCATTTGACATACAGTATGACAATAAAGGCTGGTGACTTATTTGATGTTTATTATTTGCTGTAGGCACGCTGCTGTCCTGAGAGCCCAGGGTTCTTCCTCCACCTCTGCCACGGGCTCTAGTTCGTCTGGTTCAGGAAACTCTAGACCTGTTTCCAATGGTGTAAGCGTAAATAGCAGAGCCCACAGCACGGGGTAAGTATCGCTACCTTCTAATGATTTTTGGATGCATTGGAGAGAATTATCTTTTTAAAAAGTGACTTTATGTAACACCTTATAAACTGGCACCTGTCTTATGTGTCCCTGCTTTTTCCAGCTCTACTCAGCGGATCCCCACTTCTGTTTCAGCACAGAATGTAATACCACCTTCAGCATCGTTTCAGGCTGGCATGGTAAGAACACGACTTGCATGACATCACCTCATTACAAATATTAACCCATTGCAGAAGAGGGTGACGTGAGCCTGTCATTGCAGACAGAGGAGCAGGCTTTACAAAGAGCGCTGGAGATGTCTTTGGCTGATTCCAGGCAGACTGTTCAGCCAGCCCTTAGGTGAGTTAACTGTATTTTTATCCTGTAAAATCTCCAAAAATCTGCAATTTAAACCACCATGGAGTGGTGAGATGCAAAGGAATGTTTTTTTTTTTCAATTTCTCGAAGCAAATATCTAATCTAAAGTCAGTATTTACTGGAGATTAATGTGTACGATTTCTGGCTATTCGGATAAAGTTAAATACACCTTGTCAAATTTTTTGAATTGAAACTTGTTCTTGTATTACCATGTTTGTTAAAATGCAATCAATTTATTAGGTTTTCATTTAGTTGGTGCTTTTGGAGCCAAAGAATTAAAGTAACAAAGTGTACCTTTCCAGCAGCTTTGAGTGCTGGACATGTTGAATGGTTTAGCCTGCAATATCATTCTGAAAAGCGCTGCCATAATGCTAAATATTTAATAACACTGTACACTAGTAATGCATAATAGAAATATTATTCTACTTGGGAAAATGTTTCAGTTGGCAGACTGCCTGCAAGGAATAGTCTTGAGTTTCCGTCATCAAATCCACTGAAGAAAACTAAAATCAATATGAACTCTTGCGTATCTTCTCAGAGAAATAGATGATTATTATGAGGGTTAACAAAGGAGGGGGTAGCTCTGACGTTTGCCTTTTCTATGAAAAGTAGCATGAGGATGAGCTAATTTAGTTTTGACATTTGCATTATTGGTTGGTTGACCCTAAAGCCAGAGCTGTCAGCGTAGTAATTTGGCTCTCTGACTGGGTCAGCATTGTAACCTATTAACACCTGGCGTGCCCAAAAGAGGCCATTTGTAATATCAGGTTTATTTTAACTTTGTCCTTGTTTGGTTTCCTGATATTATCAGAGCAATATAAACGTACTGTTATCGTGCACACAGAGCTGTAAAACCATTTTTTAGTTAAGCAACAGACCACAGTCGTGTTGATACAGCAGCTCAAACTGTAGCATTTTGCTGCAATGTGCACAGGCTCAATGTTTTTGTTGGGTTCCGGTTTACATTGTGGATTTAAATTTACCAGAGCAAAGATTAGAAAATACAATATGAAATTTGCATATGTATGACAATAGCCATTCAGTCACCAAATCATTTTACTTTTGTTTGACAACAAACCAGAGCAGTTTCCACACTTGCTCTGTTGTGGGACCTAAATGGACCCAAGAACAGTTCAGATATGTCACAATGTGAAAAGGTGACATTAGAATTTAACAGCGGGTACTGAGCTTGCATTTGGTAAAAGCATTTGAGTAACGTTTGAATCAACTTGATGAACAATTTTATGCCAACATTTTTTCCTTATTAGCAAAACGGCATCACTTTTTACTTTTAAAGGAGTTTTTGTTGTTATTGTGTTTTGGTTTTTTTTAAGCCAACTGATCAGATTTCTTGAAATTGCAATTAAATGTATTTACATGCTTTGGTTAAAATAACTGAGAGGAACCTCTTCCATTTATTTACACCTCTCAGTCAGATAATTTTGGAGAGTGTGGCATTTTATACCCTTTAATGTTACACATAGCAAAGTACTGGTACATGGTTAGTAGCTGTTTTATATTTATAATGAGATCAAAGTTTAAAAGAGCTCCATCTTCCCACTTCAGAGCTGCAGCCGCTGAAGCATCATGTGAAGCAGAAGCTAATCGGAGATAACGAGTAAAGTTATATAACTTTCTCCGGTTAATTCGAACAGCTCATTGGAAAACACATTTTCAGAATCAGATGGATATGCCTTACATGCTTATGTGAAAAAACAAGGTTTAGGTTTTGTTTTTCTCTCTGTAATTTGATTTATGTTGAATTATGTTCCTCACCATAATTCTTGTCTTGGCTGTGGTTTGCTAAATGTACTCCAAGAGTTAGATGAGATCCCATTTCTGTTTTTCATGGGAGCATGCATTGAGCTTGAAGAAGAAATTCCTGAATAAACCAAAACAACTGATATCTGATAAATTATGGATTTCATTTCTGATGGAAGTTTTTTTAAACTACATAAAGTCCTGAAGATATTGTTTGATCATTGCAGAGCCCTCAAGTTGATGGATAAATACAAATTTATTTTATTAAGGCAGCACTAATTATAAATCAGCATTCATTTCTCATGTTCCTTGAGAATTGTTTTCGCTCAGCTTGGTTTGTGTCTTTGTTTCTCAGCCCTCAGGAACAAGAAGATCTGGCTCTCGCTCAGGCTCTCGCTGCCAGTGAAGAAGAATACAGACGCCAGCAGCAGAGACAACAGGTACCCGGCAAGCTTAGGCGTCAGTAGCATGCTTACAGGAACACATGTAGGTACACGGTTGTCATGGAATACTGTCTTCTTTGAACTACTTCTATTACTTTATGCATTTATTTGAAAGACAGATTCATTTTAGACACTTTTTTTTAAACCATTTTTGAAAACTCTTGGATGAAAGCTCTGTTTCTAAATTCTTGTTATCTCTTTGTTCAGGGGAGGGAGTCCAAACAGTCCACCTGCAGCCTTTCTTAATCTCAGAGAACCATTTAGACTTCAAGCTGTGCTAATTATTTACTAGAAACTGCACATCTGAGATGTTTCCAGCCAGGATCAGTGATTGTTCCATGAAGATATACTCTTGCTGAAATCTTACCGCCTTTTACATATAAGCACACTCACTTTCCAGCAGGAACTGTCATTTTTCTTGATGATTTGCCCTGTAAATATTTTATATGCTGATTGTGATAAATCCATTATATTGCCTCATATGAACATTGAATAAATTAAAGTTGCACTTAATTTTTGAATTTTTCCCTTGATTGAGATTTGATGTCGCTCCCACTGAGATTCAAAGCGATGAGGACTTTTATTAAGGCAATTCAGGAAGTCCCATCAGTGACAAGATGGGATGATAAAATAATTTATTCAGCCGTTTACTGAGTAATGTCAAGGATTATGCATTTCTACAAGACTAGTGCAGCATTTTGAGGATAATGCATTTACAAGCGTTCACATTTGCTTTGGCCTTTAACCTTTCATCAGGGAAGTAAATTATAGTCAAGGATGGCTTCTTTAAAGAAATGGCATGAATGATAATTAGTGCAGGATCTTGTTTTTGATCTCTGAGGATGTGCATCGGTTTCTCTGCCATAGCTGTTCCCAGTCATTGCTCTAAACACAGGGTTAAGTTGTAAAAATCTCCATAAATGTCACCAGTTTGCACAGAACCAATGGAAAGACTAAATTATCCATTAATTTTGAGTAAGTGTTAAAACTTGGTACTGTGTACACAGTTTGCGTTGGAAAAAAGCATCTTTGACTCATATTTGACAAATATGATTACAGTGGATGTTGACACACAACTCCTTGGCCAAATACTAGTTTTATGTAAGTCAAGACAGGGTTAGTTTATTTGTATAAAACATTTCCTGTTCAAGACAACTGAAGGTGCTTTATATAAAACATTAAAAGTGTTACAGTTGGTGCAAAGAATGCATTTAAACATAGTATAAGGCATCAACAAATGGATAAAATCACAATAAAAGCATAAAAAAATTGATTAACAAGATAGGCTCAAAGATGCTGTGCAGATTTCATGCATAAGTAGTGCATGAGAACAGAAATGTTTTTAATCTGGATTCAAAAGTGTTTCATGGTGAGAGTTTAATCTCTACGGGCAGTTTGTTCCACTTGTTTGCAGCATAACAGCTAAAAACTGCTTCTCCATGTTTGGTCTAGACTCTGGTCTGGACCTGCTGAGCTGAGTCTCTAGATCTAAGTTCTCTGGCAGGTTTATATTCTCTGAACATATCACAGATGTATTCTGGGATTTATAAACAATCAGAAAAATTTAAAATCTATTGTGTGGCTTGCATAAAGCCAGCGTGAAGGCTTTAAAACTAGTGTGATGTGCTACTTAGTCCTGTTTTTTTAGTCCTGTAGGGTCATTTTCGCTTTTATTTCCCCCCCAATATGACTGAAACGGTATATTTAGTTGTCAGATGTTTGACAACAACAAAAAAACTTATAGATCAGCAACTGGCCTCTGTAATAAACCAGTAATTCAATGCTTAAAATGTCTGAAGACTCCCATATATTAATATGTTGTAGAAGCTTGATCAAACTAAGGAACATTTAAAGTACATCAACTTGGAAAAATCAGGTAAGCAGTTTGCAAACAGAAATGAAATATAGGCCTAGATAAATTGAAAATGATGTAGCAGGGGCGGCTGCTCAACCAGTTGAGCTACATACTGCCGTTATTCTGTCCATATACAGAGCTCCTTAAAACATCTGAGCCAAATAGAAATCCCGGCCTGGGGCCCTTTGCTGCACATCATTCCCTGCTCTCTCTGGCCCGCTTCTTTGATGAGCCACTAGTAAAGGCCCCTAAAACCTAAAAATCCTTTAAAAGAAAATGAATATACTGTAATGGACACTTATGGGTACATCTTCAGTAAATGTGCAGCTAAAATGATTCAGCTTAGTGCACAGCAGAGGGCAGTAAGATACTGCTGATGAGCCTCTGTTATTTCCATGGCAATCCAAATATGTATAATGCAAACATTTGTTGGAAAATTAAACTCCACTGCATTTTTCTCTCGCATTGTCTGTCAATGAAAAGCTGGTGAAGCCTTTCATTTTTACCTTTCACACCATTTACATGACAACAAAAAGACTTGGAGTGTTTTAATAGGCTCAACAATGCCCGCAGCTGAAGAGCTGTGTTGGACAGCAGAGTGCGGTGACGTTGGCTGACCAAAGCCATTTACATCGTGATATTTAGAAAGGACAGCTATGGGGTATACAGGTGCTGAGCGTGGCCTCTTCAACCTGCAGCAGCTTCAATGTGCCACGAACAAGTCTAATTACCAACAAAGGATGGCAGGGAAGATATGGTTACATTTTTCCTGTGTAGGCTACTGTGTACAGCACCAGTTTTATTTATTGATTTAAGTCTCATACAACGGGTATTTTCCCAGTTTGCAGTCAGTGTCTGCTTTATCATTAAATGTACATATTCATTAGATGATCAGATCAATCGTTGCAGTTTGCTGCATGAATTTGCATATTCATGAGCCAAGTAGTCATGTTACATTACTGAATGCAAGCTCTACACAGGACACCCAGATTCCTTTAGCCTGTAAGAAGAGGAGCACAGATTGTTGGAGATTTATTCAAAGCTGGAATTTGGATAAGTGCATGGATAGCATTCTTATTGATTAATGTGTCCCTATGTTGAGATTCAGCAGTGTTTTGTGGCTTTTGTAAAAGCAGGCTTTGCAGTTACCAAAATGAGAGAATCTGGCATTTTTTTCGAAATGTAGGGTGATGGTTTCTTCTATTATGAAATGTGATTAAAACATATCCAATGGATCACCCAGAATTCTTACATTGGTCTCAGTAATTGTTTTAAGCATTTAACATTCACTAAGCAGACCTAAAAGTGTATTGAGACACAAAATGAAAACAAGGAACTTCTCTTAACAGTGATTCTCAATATGATTGTTTTAAAGGTCACTGTGTGGGTGAACAAAACATTCAGACTCTGACATCCATAACACAGGGGTTTTCCACCTTTGTTGTTCTTTGTCTCTTCAGATTTCCGTCCAGATTGTGACAAGGTAAGCGGAGGCATCTGCACTTGATGCACCTGCTCCCCCATGACCCAACGGGTTCCACTCAGAAAGCCACACAAATATGTTGTTAAATGTGGACATAATCTTCTTGGTGTCCTTTGAATTGAATTGCAGGGTCCTTAAAGGCTTCCTAGTTACTTATTATGCAGATAAATTGTCAACCTGATGAAGACACTTTTTGTGAAAATACATAGTTTTTAAGCCCTGATGTTGTGGAAACATCTAATACCAAAATATGACATCATGTTATTGACATGCCATATATCATACAAAATATTAGTTATAACATCTAAAAAGTGAAAATGAAGTCATTTAAAAAAGATTTCTCAAAGAAATTGGATTACCTACAAATCTAATTGCTGCTTGCTACAAACAGCCAAAATATATTTTATTGATCAAACAGATAAAAGTACAAAAGAAATAATTTTCTGTGTCTAAAATAGAAAAAAACATATCCAACCTACTAGTGAAAAACAGCAGATTATTTGCTGACTGGTGAGGGTGGCATGATTGGGTGTAAAAGCCACCAAAATCTCAGCCTACTTTATGTCCAAAATCCTACATTCATTCAGAATTTTATTTAGTGAGATATGACCAGGACTCATATTCGTAATGAGAAAAATGCCTTCAAACACTACGTTAATAATTCTATTTTTCAGTAGGCCTATCATGAATGATGTGGCTGTGTTTGCACAATTTAATGCTCCTGGCAAATACCTGGATATATTATTGTGATGTACTGTATTCCAACAACTTTACTCAAGTAAATGACATATTTAATGCTTCAAGTTCCTTGGATCATGATTTTCTGCTCTTGCCTCATTAGTTATTTTGAATAGTGATGCATTTTTTTCCAACATTTTCTTAATAATTCTCCCATATTCACAAGAAAAGCAAATGGATTTTTTAAATCATATTTTAAGTAGTGATTTAAATGTCTAATTTCTATTGCCAAGAAAGTAAAAGAAACCACTTTCAAATTAAAAAAATGCAAATCAAAGACTAATTATATTAATGTGACAGGATTTGGAGCTGCTGTAGGTCTGTTACATTTGGAAATCATTTCTTCCTTCACTGTAATGTAATATGGCAGATAATTAGGTTATTGAACACAATACGTTCTTTCACTTTTTGTACAAATTTACTTTTAATGGTTCATTGTGAGATGCTTTGAGTACACTGTACATTAAGACAATAAAGCAGGTTGTTCGCCACATGGTGTTTTATATTGGTGATTTTGTTGGTGATGAACTGGGTAGTAGAGTTCAGAGGGTCCTCTCTGCACAGTCATGTGATGGGGAGCCACTTGTTCTTGAAAAATATGAAAACGTGAGTAGCATGTAAAGACTGGGAAACAGTGGCCCAAGAACTGATCCCTGTGGAACTCTCCATCAAAGTCCTTCTTTCAGATAATCATCAACATGATACATACCCCTTGCCTTCCCATTATGGTCTGAATTACATTCTTTTCTGAAAGACCCATGAAGTTTTTTAATCTGTCAACAATAAACCAACAATCCACATGGTCAACCGCTTTACTAAGTCCTAGTACAAATACCTTAAATAAGATGAATTGCTTTATGAAGCAACTCAATTCTTCTTAGATGACCAGGAAATTTGATTTTTTAAGGATCTGTTTTTCTGCCAGAATGTACTAATTTGAAAGCAGGAAAGAATGAGATGTTCTGGTGATGGAATATTTGAAATTGGCCTTTAAAACTATTTGTTGTTTGTAGGGCATGTCTCACAGCTGTACTAAAAGGAAATCCAAAATACTTCTCCAGGAGCACTAAAACAGTGTATTAAAGTCCAAAATAATATTGAATTGTTTAATACAAATCAAAATATTTAATACTTCTTCTTTGCAATCTGTTGGTATTACAGGAAGAGCTGTCCTTCCCAGAGATTCATAGCCAGGAAGCTGAGGAGGAAAACACTCAGAGCTGCTGCATGGCTGTAATTTCCTGGTGTCACGAGTGCCATTCACAGCACAACGGGAACAGGAGTGGACCATAATATGCCCTTGTGGTTTAAGTGACTTAAAGTGAAAAGTTGTAAGAGAGCAGGTTGAAAGTAGCACATAATCTACAAAAAAGAGTTATCAGTGTCAAAAGTTGTCCCATATACACATCTTTATAAGTAGCTTTTTAGAGCATATACGAGGATGGAGGCCTGCTCCTAAGGGAACACAGTGACTTGGTTTTGTGGGTGTATGGTGGACTTACTCATGCAGGATGCTCTTGAGGTTTTTGCATCAGTGAGCTAAATGGATAGCAGTATCATCTTCATATCGACTAATTCAGCTGTTCCAACATAGTTCAGTAGCACCACTATATTCATTGCAAGCTGGCTTGAGAGAGCACAGACTTATGTTCATCATTTGAAAATGTGCAAACTTGAACACCAAAACACAGTGAATTACTGGCAACAAGAAGAAGCAAAGGATTTCTTTTCAATGTTTGATTATCTGGTTTTAATTTACTGCTGTTGCTCTAAGAACATTATATTATGAATTTGAAATTGTTTTAAGAAGACATTAATTAAAGCCATTAACCACTGGAAACTTGAGGTTCGGAAAGTTCTTTGAAGCTCAGTAGGTACAGTGTGTGTACTTGACACTAACTGAAGTATAAAATGGAGATGGACTGGACGACAGAAGCTTTGCCTGAGTGCTATTATTTTTCCCCAATGTGAAATGTTGTGTCACTGAAAAGATAAGTGCTGTTCAAGAGGAACAGACATGTAAAAGGCCAGCGTGTAATTGTAAGTCCCTTAATACACACAGAAGTATTCAGTGGTGAAATAAATGAACCTCGAGTTTAATGAGATCAAAGTTATGGTTTCACAACTCACCTTTTTCACAAATCCAGTATAAACCAGGTAATGTTTTCAGTCAAACATGAATCTTCATCATTTATGTTTTTTTAAAGGTAATGAAAACATTAACTTAGATGATGAATCTTATAGACAGTATGGATTCAATGGTTATGTAAAAGATGACAAATCTGATCAGAACTTTACAATACTGATATGAAGTAATAAAAATATGTTCTGGACACAACATGCAAACAAAAATATAGGAGCATTGTGTGTATTTTTAAAACTTAATAAACCCTGACCAATCTTCAGTGCCCTTTTGTTTTTCTGCTCCAACTACCATTAATTGACTTGTCTCTTGTTCTGTGTCTCTGGGCTCCTGCTTGTAATTATCCCTGCCTCTCACATCAGCGCCATTTTTATACTCTGGGCAGCCCAAGGACATGAGGGAGACTGCGTTGATCAATAAGAAGTCAGTCCATGTCAGTCGGGCTTTGCATCTTTGCACAGAATGATTGCAGAGAAAGTTTATTCTCAGTGGTTGTGCATGATCTTTATGAAGAAATATCTATAGAATTATAAGTGGTAAAATTACAGGTTTTCTTCCTGTCCATTACTTTTCTGCCTGATAGCGGATTTGGCATCATGGATTTGTTGAAGCGAGGTGTGACACCCGGAGGTGACACTTGACAAAGAGTGTGCAGTCGAGCACAAGATCTTAGTCCATCTGCAAAGGCGGTTCTATCTCATAGGGGAAGAATAACAAAAAATTGTGTTTTGAATAGTCTGCCCTCAGAGGATAGGATTTAACAAATGATGCAGAAGAATATAAGACAATTCTACAGCTGCTTGATTGTTAAAATGGATGCTTTCTTTCAATTTTGAGACTTAATTTCACAGTTCATGCACATATATGGGCAAATTCATATCTATATAATATGAATATAACTGAGTCAAATCAACAGCTGACAGTTAAAAATCAGACACCGGGAATTTTGTCTTGTTTATTTTTCATGGAGAAGGAGACTTCAGAGTAATCTGAGGGTTCATTTATTTCTTAAGGTCTGTAGATGCCTGCTAAACTACCAGAGTAAAGAGCTCTGATTCTAAATGGTTCTGAGTCACACATTAAAATTTAATTAATAGGCTTAAATAAGTAATATCTGTTTAATGATGTCAGGATTTTACTGGTTGCATATTTTGTTAATCAAAGAGGGCTTCCAATCTAAATCGAACTCCATCTAATGTTCCCATCTCCCAGAAACTTTACTCAATCCTTTTATTTCTTTGCAGTGGATTAAATATGCAGAGGCTGTCACTTGATCAAGGCACTGTGATCAATGCCCATCTGTTGTTTGGATAATGTTTTGTGTGAAGCTGTGTTTCTACAGCTAATGGCTGCTTGCCTTTGTTGATAATTAATTATGTCAGTTACCCACGAGGTTTGCTGGAAAATTATCCATAGAGCATTGTGTGTTCAGCATCACTGAGATGCTTTAAAGTCAGGTTTCAAAAACTGTCAGGCTTGAGAAGCATACTGTAGTCTGCCATTGTTCTGAAGAATCCAATAATCAGTGCTCCAGGGTGTTTGGATTGATCTATGAATCTGCCTCACATAAGTTTGGATTTAAACTGAAAATGCCTGTAATTGTGTTTACAAATAAAGAAAATTGTGACTCATGATCCACTGTGATCACGAGTTGCAGGGTTTCTGTTGGGCTGGTAATATCCTGAATATTGTCATCTTTTAAAAAACTGTACAAAAATTCTCACACAAGAACCTTCAGACACTGGTTCTGTTCAGCCATGCAGGCAGCGTTTTACACATTACAAGGCAACTTGCAGATGGGAATATCAAGACAAATTTGTTAAGCTTATTATCAAGTGTAGACATGTTATCAAATGCACTGGTTTCTATGACGACTAGGGGATAATTGCACCGTATCTAGCCTACACCTGGACTGACACAGTGACACAGGAATCCTCTCTTAATTTCCAGCTGTAGTCATATCTCACTTTTTAGCTCTCGTGTTGTTGGTTTTATTTTTTCAAATTTGTTTTCTCATTGGCACTTCATTAGCCCACAGTCCCACAGCTCACTGCAAAGATGGTTCAGCAGATGGATGGATTCCACACAGAGTACTGAAAGTGTTTGTATCACTATCTTTCATTTTTTAAATCCATAAACACTCTAGTTTTGTCTTTTTATAATTCATTTTAAATGTTTTCATTTTGTTTTCAGTGTTTTATTGCATTATTTCTTTTTTAATTTGTTAAATAAACAGACATAAAAGGAATAAAGATACAGTAACAAAAATAAGTCAATGACAAGAGCATATAATTAATATTAACATGTTCAAGAAAACATCATGCTGTTTAAATACATCTACACTGGACACATGAGCCATTTTTCAGAGGAAACTTCTTCATCTTTTTCTGTCTCCAACCTGATCCAGTTGATCCATTACCACAGCGCTGACATAAGCTTCTACTTCACCAGGCTGTGTAGAGCCGGAACCGGCTAATGTAAATACTCCGGTGATCATGACCAGAGGTGAGACAACGAGTTTAACACTTCACCTCAGACACACCTTTCATTTCCTCCGGGGACATTGCTTTGATTGATCCTTTGCACAGAGAGAAGACCAATAAAGCCGGCTCATATATAAAGAGTGTCCTTACCAGGTAATTGATTTGTACTGTAAACCACCAATCTTCAATGCATGTCTTTGTTCTCTCAAAGCCAGAGTGCTAATTAATGAGGGAGTCTGTTCAAAATAACATTGACAATGCCTTTTTATTTTTTTTCCAGATATTGCCTCTCAAAGATAATGATTCTGCCAGTATTTTTGTCACAGATTTATTATTGGAGCAATCTGACAGCTTGTCAACAGTGGAGCTGTTATTCCCACAGGCTACACACACAATGGCTTCTCTTCACTTTGCTTTTATCAACCCAGAGAGCGTCAACATATGTCCCAAGTACACTGAATAACATGCTGCTTTTCCAGAAGAAAACCTCTCTACATTAGTGGCAACATTTGTTAATAGAAGTATTGTAGGCTTCAGTTTTATTGTGTGTTTTCTGTAAAGCTAAAAGGGTCTTATTTGTTAATTGAGGGTTGTCATGTAGCTAAATGTATCGGTTGAATCCCATCTAATCAGTTTCATTTCAGTAACTTTGTTGCTGGCTAATGTCCAAAAACCCCCAAACTATTCAGTTCTATGAAGAAAGGTTGAGCTCTCAGTCAGAAAGAAGAAGAAGAAGAAAAGATTGTTTGATTCTGCGCCTGGAGTTGCTGTTTAATAATTCACTTATTCACCACATCTCACCATGTTTGAGTCAGAGAAATGTCGACTACTTCTTGTATTCCGTGTAGAAATCAATCCCGTGTTTCCACTATCCTTTCATAGAGATCCAATGCTCGTTGCCATGGAAACTTTCATACGAAACAACACCCCGAGGTATTTCTGAATGTTAATTTGCCTTACACTGAGGCCAGAATCTATCGTTTTCCAAAATGAGCGGTTTCTCTGGTTATTGTTCTCATCCGCCTTTGTGAATGGGGCTGGTCTGGTTATGCTCCGAAGCAGTGAGGAGGTGTTTTTTGTTTTTTGTTTTTTTTTAGCTGGAATCAGCCTGTTCAGAAAAACTTGGAACTTCATTGTAAGTGTAATGAATGAGTTTAAATGCATGGACAGCTTTGCCAAACTACTGCCAAACATTACAAAGCTTCAAAAAAATATGAAAAAAGCCAACAAACAAAAAAGGTGATACAATCAGACAAAGTGAGAAGCATGTTTTATCCCTGTGTTTACCCTGTGTGGACAATGGTGCTTTGTCCGACCGAGTGTCATGCAGGGAACTGAAGGATGGAGGCTGACAGCAGTGCAGCCAACCTGTCAGGGCTTGCGCTTGGAACAGAAATGGGCAGAGACGTGTCAGACAAGGGGTTCTGAGTCTGCATCTGAATGTTGTTTGACATAGATTCAGGACCCAGAGGAGAGGGCAGCCAAAGCTGGTCCGAAATGATTTGGCAAAACACTCAATACTCTTACTAGAATGTAATTAATATGATGACAATGCCAGGAGCCTGTGTATGTATGTGTGTGTATATATATATTTGTAAGGACAGTATTTTAATCAATGTTGTACTTTCTCAAAGTGAAGGATGGTCTTCAGACTCTTCCATCATGTATTTAATTAAAGGGACGTAAGGCAAGATTTGTGAGAAACTACACTTGTATTTCCAGTTTATTCAATGCTAATGGGTCGTTAAGCATTTAAAAACCCAAAATAACAAGGCCATCCGCGTATCTGTCTGTTGCCTTGAACAGGCTGTGTGCTACATAATCAGCTGCAGTTGGGCGTCCAAATTTGCTGCGCAGTCGTGGGGATGTGACATAATTTGACGGTGTATCCATGTTGCAGACAGCTTTTGAATAGGAAGAATATGGCCTCTGAGGACTCGGATTCAAACACTGAAGGGATACTTATGGATGCTCCTGCAGCCAGCAAACGACCAGCATCCGCTCTAAGAAGAAAAAGAGAGAAAGAAGACTTTATCAGCAGCATCTGGTGAGTCTAAAACAAAAATGTCATGACAGTCTGTAAAGTGTTTGTGCACGCTCCTGTGTTGGTTTGGCTGGTGACTGCAGTTACATACAGCGCCTGTTGCGGCAGCACTTAGTCAGATTTTGTACATTTGCCTTAAGTCCCTTTAAAATGATAAGTAACAGAAAGTATCCAGCTGAAAAAACCCCTGCTTCAGTGAATGCAACACAGGTTACATCATCAGAGGAGAAGTTCATAGAAAATTGAGTATTGTTCAATACAGTCAATACAATGGTTTGGTTTGCAACCATATTGGATGATTCAACAAAATTACACATATTCTTGCATAACAACTTTTTAAAACTTTATATTTCCTCCATATTTTTTTCAGAGCATAGTTCTCCTGTTATTAGCCTGTTCTTTTTCTCGTACGATTTTCAGAAAATAATTCATGTTTTAGTGTTTTGTCAAAATCTTTTTCCTTGTACTGTTCTTTTGTTTTGGTTTTTTTTTCCGTTTGTTTTGCTGTTGATTTACCGAATATAGTTACTGAGTAGTTATGTAACCTACAGCAGAGCTTTGCAGTTTAAAAATGTCATCATCAGCTTAATCAGTCATTGATGTTCACATTATATTCAATTTTAGTTTAGTTAGAGTACTGTGGCTGCAGGATCTCTCTATGAGTGGTCTTAATAACCATAATTACAATGCTTCTCGATGACCAGAATAGCTACAAAATA
This sequence comes from Craterocephalus amniculus, assembly GCA_036024015.1. Lineage (NCBI taxonomy): Eukaryota > Metazoa > Chordata > Actinopteri > Atheriniformes > Atherinidae > Craterocephalus > Craterocephalus amniculus. Next base: position 5,630 of record JAVQJG010105214.1, on the reverse strand, counting down.
CATATATTTCAACATGAGCAGTGCTCTTACTTAACTATGTATTTTGTAGCTGGCTATACTCAAAGAATGAATCACTGTTTTACACATTGGGTGTATCAGTGGAGAGAAATCTCATGGAGTTTTGTGATCCTGTGCAACGTTTTAGAGTGGGTGTGCTGAGGTTGGAGCCCCAAGACAGTTCCTGCACCTCCTGGTATTGGTCATGACTGGCTGAGTCATAGTTTACAATGAGCATTCACTGGCATTGGCCATATCTTCCCGCATCTGCAGTATGTCCCTTTCTGAAATACACAACTTACTGCAGGTCAGCTTGACCCAGTACTGATTATCAAACCAATTAATTTTACACCAGCGATGAAGCTGATGGCTTTTATTTGTGTTTATTTGGATTCCCTCTAGGCGGTTTTATTATTGCAGATTCTTCCTGCACTGATGTAAAAATGTCTCTAGGGACAATTCAATTTGGCTTCACTCACTGATGTTACATAAGATAAGTGCAACATAAAATGCATAATGAGAAGCTGTGGGGAAGACACATATTAATCAGATTTATCACCGAACTGTCTCACACAATAAAACAATATCTAACAGTTTGCTAAAACTGTACTTTTGACAATTTTGCACAAAGATCTTTTTTTTTTTAACAATGAACCATTTTCTTTCACAGAATAATAGATCCACTAAACTGCTCGTGGCATCACGGCAGCAATGGTTTTCTGTTCTCATTTTCAGTGGAAATAAATGCTTTTTCAGACTGGTGATGAATAAAAATGAACCTGGGTCTGGAGGTTCCTGCAGATGGAGCCTTTTTCTATCAATCAGAAGATTGTTTAAATCCCTGCATGCATGAATATGACTTGCAGTGTTAAGTGCTTTGAGTCAGACAGACTACAAAAACCCTCTGGCCTGTATAATTATAGTTAATTGACATTAATCATGTTCCAAGCTCAAGAAATACTTCCATAAAAGTGCTTTTGAATCCCAGCAGGATGTGGACACATATTATGGAGATCCAAAAAAACATCCTTTCTTTATTGTGAAATATTGTACAGTGAGCGTGTTAAAATAAGATTTGTAAGGTGTTCATTATTTCTTTTTTTTTCAAGAATGATCGACATTAATCCCCTTCTTTTTCATTGAGATAGCGGTAGCCACTTCGTAATTAAGAATAGAAAATATTTTCAACTATGTCCAAATTTCAGTTCTTTCCAACAAACAGAACTTAAACAGTGTTAAAGATTAATATAAATGGACAGATCACCCTTCATTTGAAGATTTGGGTGATTCCACATGGGACTACGGGCAGTGCTCACCAGCTTTCCCTCAGATAACCTCCTGATTATACTGTGATTGGGAAGAAACCACCCGATTCTGCAACCTCCCTCCATACCTCTGCTCAGTCATCCTTTCCTGCAGTGAAGTGTGAACATTAAAGTGAATGTGGAGGAGGAGCTCTCATGGGGGGGGGCAGGGTGGGCAGGCAGGGAAAGAGTAAGATACCAGCAACACAGGCAGATAGCCATGTAAGCTGGGAGAGCAGACGCCTGAGTGCAAAGAGAATGAGCATCTTAACAGAGCGGCTCTGCTGTCAGCGACATTCCTGATCTGAGCGGAGCGCTGGAGCTTTGGATACCATCCGAACATCCTCAGTCCGGTGGGTTTATCTTGCTGTATCTGCCTGATCTGCATGCTGATGTTGCTGTTCATGCAGAATAAAAAATGCATGTATAGGGAATTGCATAATTATATTGTCACTTACATTTCAACCACACTATAACAGAAATCTAGATATTGAAAGTTTGGCTATTAAGCGTCATGTATCTTATTCAAGCTCTGCTGCTGATTGGAAAAGAAGTGAGGTGCTGCTGTTCTCTTCATGCTCATTATATTAAGCTTCCCAATCCATGTTTATACATTGTTTGAGCTGTGTTACACCACGCTCACCCTCCTCTTTGTCTCTGTTGTCTTTTATTTCCTTTCCAAAATTTGTAATTACACCCTCATGCTGCTGCACACTCAATAAACGGATCATAAAGCTGCTTTTTCTCTATACCTGTATCTTATCCCAGCCAGACTTTAAACGCATCCTGAGGTTATCACACTGCAGCTGGAAATACAGTATCAGTTCAGATTGCTGTCTCTAATGGAAAGGAAGGAGAATCAGCCATACCATAACAGAGTCTATGAAAATTGGACATAACCACAGAGCAGTGAAGAAAATTCCTCTACAGCAGCAGACTGATGTTACTGCCTCTAAAGATTTAATAAGGGCAAACATACTTCTATACATGAGTGGCAGTTCTGCTGGCATCATTATGTCCCCTCCATTTTACCCTGGACTGGATGAGCAATGTAAACACCTAAGGGATATCAGTGTTTGATGTTTTCAATTATTTCAAGTGTTTAAATGAGACATGGTGTATGGAAACCTGATAAATGTCAGTATTTCTGCCTTGGCTTTAAAGGCAGTGTTTATTCCCTGTGACTTGTCTTCCAGTCCTTCAAAAAAGATTGATTTCTTCATAGTTTCTAGGGAATCTGAAAAAAATAAAAACAATCTGTCCATTTAGAGGCAGCTGCATTTTCAGATCACAGCGTGGCACATTTCTCTTTGCTCTGTATTTGGATCACATTTAAAAGAAAGAAATTAATCCTGGTGCATTTCCATGTGCAAAACTTGCCTTCTTATTTGGGTATTGAGAAGGGTGATTCAATTAAAGAAAAGGATTTGTTTCATCTCCTCAGAGTACTCTGGTGGTTGTAGCTTGAGCTTGATGTGCTGTGGTGTCAAATGTGTGGGTTGCTTCCTGTTACCAATCTTTTTCATCATTAAAAACTGCAAAAGAAAGACAAATGATGAAATGCCAATCATGATGAAAATAACTGTTTTAGATTAAACCTATTTTCATCCAGCTGTTTGTACGTTGCACACAGCAAGGCTTTAATAAGGAAAGCATTTTCTAAATGAAGCACTTCCCAATGGGACTTGGAATCCACTTGGGAACCGATGTTCAGTGAACAAGTGTTGCTTTGAAGTCTACTTAGTGGAAACATCCTGTCTTTTTTTCAGAAAATGAGATACACGAAGAGCTGATTCAATCAACTTGAAACAAATGCTCTATATCCTCCTCCAACGGCCCAGCAATCCCTCTGCAACGCCAGTTTGTTGTGACTCAGAGCTTTGTGTTGACTTCGAAGGACATCAGTGAAAGAGCCTGTTATTGAGGGAAATGTGCTGCAAAGCCAACAAATCAACCTGGAGTTTTCACATATAGTTGCTTTTGTTTGCCTGTTTGTGTACCCTTTTGGTCAAATAATGCCTGTCACTTCCTTTAGTGATCATAACTGCCCTTCCGTCACTGACAGCAATATACCATTTACAAATCAAAACAAGGAAATTAACCCAACCCACGCGGTTCACGTGGCCATTGGTCCTTAAAACGCTGCGCTTTCATCCAAAACAGAATCCTCTGACAGTTTGACAGGAGAAAATGAAATACGTGTTGCCTTGTGTTAGTGTACACATCTCTCTGACTCATCATCAAGAGCACCACTTTACTATCAATTTTGCACCAATTGCCATTTTGCAATATGGCAGTCTGTTAAAATAAAATACAAGAGTCCACATTGACGTCACTGAACGTCAGAGGGTCTAAAGTGACTGTTTCAAGTCAGAAGTATCTACCCAGGTCTGCTCATCATAGCTGATCAATTCTTCTAATCTTGGCTGGAAGCAAGGTATTTGAGGCAGAGATGACCCTCTGCTTGTCTTTTTATTTTAGCTGAGTGAATTTAATCTGAAAACCACACTCAGACAGTGGTGGGTAAAAGGCAAAATCCATTCAATTAGAAGAGGAGAGGAGCTGAGCGGGCTACATTGAGTGGCTTATTGGTCCACTTACCTGAAAACCTTCCAGGTTACATTTGAAGCAAACACTGGAAATATATTACAAAGAGGAGCGATATATCACAGATGAGCCTCCGGCACTCTGGGTAATGCTGACAACTAACCAATAAAAAGTTAGATTAAACAACAAATACATTTTAAAAAGGGATTTTTTTCTATATTTCATCCCTGGTATTCAACAGCAAATAAAGCCATAAAATACACCCAGTACACATCTACAGCAATAACAACAGCCATCTAAATAGAAGCTGTCACTCTTGTGTTAATAAGGGTGGCAGTCTCGACTGGGTATTATTTGAAGAAAACCATATTCGAGTGCATCGAGGCTTGTCAGCTTTATAGAGTAATTTAAAAAGTGGCAAATAAACTGTCATGAAACTACCCCTGAATGAGATGTTTGTCATCACCACTGAATGAGTCAAATTGTTGCCTGGGGTCCTGGAAATTTTCAAAACAGGCAACGATAACAACTAAGTAATGTTTCATAGTTGGAGCAGTTATATTAGTGCATAGGGTTTGGTAATACTCCAATGTACTCATACCAAACTTCACTTCACTAAACTGCATATTTATTGTCATTCTTATGCTTCCAGTGATTATAGGGGCAGCCTGCTCCCTGCAGGTAATCTCTTAGGCTATGACAAATGCATATTTGTGACGCAATCAAAAGCAAGATGATGGGAATTTGCTTGACATGTATATTTTCCTTCTTCTCTTAATTCTAGACTTGCAAAATGTCTGATCTTGAAGATTTCTGCAGGCCCGGAGCACAGACCAATGTATCTGACAGCTACCAGCTCAACCCCACTAGTGTGATTGTGTCGGTGGTCTTCTCCCTCATCTTCTTGCTGGGCACCATCGGCAACAGCCTGGTGCTTGCCGTGCTGCTGCGGAGCGGGCAGGTCGGGTACAACACAACCAATCTGTTCATTCTCAACCTCAGCGTCGCCGACTTCTTCTTCATCATCTTCTGCGTCCCTTTCCAAGCGACTATCTACTCTTTGGAGGGGTGGGTGTTTGGCTCCTTCATGTGCAAAGTGGTCCACTTCTTCATCAACCTCACCATGTATGCCAGCAGCTTCACACTGGCTGCTGTGTCTGTTGACAGGTAAGTCCCTTTTCATTTCCAGAAGGGAAAGTGTTTAAATTTCACTAATAATAATTCAACAAAATATTTATCAGACACAGAAATCACATTATATAATTTCCTTACATTGATGATATTACAGCTAATTTTCTTTGCTTCCTGACAAAGGGTTCTTCTAAGCAGTTAATTGTTATTATCTCGATCAAGTTATCTCTTGGTTGTTTCTGTAAATAACTCATTTGCTTTTTAAATCACAGAATAACAGATTCTATCTTCAGGTGGCTTGTTTTGTTTGACTTTATATAGCAATAAAAATAGATAATGGCAGAAAGCTTGCGTTTTCAAAGCTGAAATCAGACCATTTTTTGGTCATTTATTCCTTTAAAATAAATTATCATAATTGTGGATTATTAAAACTGTTCGGGTCCTCCAATGCATTAATTGGTTCATCTGTAACTGTTACTCATCCTCTTGTGCTCCTGGGAGAAGCTTTTGTTAATTCTCCTTTATTTGTTGCTGGGATGTCTGGCCTCAAATTAGAATAGACGGATTCATGCATTCTAACCTTAATCATGTAATTAGTTTCTGTTTGGCAAATGAATTAACATGTTTAACCAATTAATGCAGTATGTGTCA